>JAFMOD010001406.1:576606-588200 GCA_019802435.1 Corydoras maculifer
TGATCCCAGTGGAAGCATATACAATGCAAATAGGAGTGGACCCAGGACTGACCCTTGTGGGACACCATATTTAACTTTGGCGAGATCAGAACATTGGTTGTTAACACAGGTAAATTGATATCGATCTGTCAGGTAGGATTTAAACCACTGGAGTGCAGATCCTGTGATGCCCACAGTGTTTTCTAATCTATCAACTAAGATGTTATGGTCTATAGTGTCATATTCTTCCCATGTCTGCATTGATTTCCTCCAGGTTCTCCGGTTTACTCTCACAGTCCAAAAACATGCATTAAAGGTAAACTGTATGCTTTAAAATTGCCCTATATATAGAATGTTTGTGAATAAGTTAGTGTGAACCCAGAGATAGATTGGGAATTTGGGGATCTGCCCAGCACCCAAAACGTTCTACCCTGGATGTGCATTGGGAACCCCCCCCCCCCCCCCCACGACCCTAATAAAAGATTAAGCAGAAGTTTAAAAAGCTTAATTTCATAACCAAATGTAATATATAAAACCACATTTGATATAAAATGTTTGTGGCTGCACTGCTGAGACAGTGCCCTACCTCTGTGGGCCAAGTTTTTGCAGTATGATCTGTCCTCGTTGAAGAGGCTCTGCAGCTGCATCTTTAATAATGCGATGGAGTGTTTCATGCTTCTTTGCCAGTTCAGGAAGTTGCAGAGTCTGAGTCCTTAAAGCCTTTAAGCTGCTCTCAATGGTTGCTAGAATCTCAAAGGCCTAAAAACCCACATTAAAATTCTAATATCAGAAAGAAGCATCAATATATTTTACTTTTAAAAAACAAAAATGTGTCTGCAGGGATCCTCGGATTCCCAGCGATGTGTGTAGACATTGTACATATATACAGTCCTGTACAGTCCCTAACTCTGTTCTTATGGTCAGGACCCCAAATAGAACCACCACAGAGCTGGTATTTATCGGTTGGTGCATTATTCCTACCCCAGCAGTGTCACTGAGGTGTTTAAATGAAATTACAGCAGCATTGCTGCACTAAAAGCCCCTCACCACATCAGTGTCACTGCAAAACTGACAATAAACAGTCCACCACCCAAACTAGACCTGTTATGTGACCAATAGAGAACAGAGAACTAACTGGGGACTAACAAAATCAAGACCACAGATGGACTCCAGTCTGTAATTGTAAAAGTCAACATCTACATCTATACGGTAAGCGGAGGGAATAAATAATTAAGCTAAAAGGGGGCGTGTCCACAATTTTGATTGCTACTGTAGATAAAGGTGCCTGGATTAATTGTGATCTCTACTTTAACATGGTGCCTCTTAAAGGGAATAAACTAAAAGATGTAGATGCGTACTTTATTAGCGCTGTTGAAGAAGTCCTTGCTCTCATGCAGTCGCCCCCGTCGGCACATCATCCAGTCCATTAATTGCTCCCGTGTGTTGCTAAGGTTCCGTGTTTTTTCTAAGATGACTTCCAGCTTGTTGTCATCAGATGGGGAAGAAAGTTCAGCTGCATGACGGAGGAGGCGTTCAACCACCAAACTCCATTCCTGCAACCACACATTTATAAGCTTGGGATATGAGCTCTGGTATTACATTTCATTTGAATGTCACTATACTGTGTTAAATATTATATAATGTTCATAGATTTAAATATTTAAGGGCTTATAAATATATGTGATATATTTTAATACTTGCTAACTTTATAAATGCCAACAAGTTCAACCTACATCTATATATTTACACATGGACACACTCCACTTATTGTCCGTGTAAAGCCGGACTTTGTAGTTATCCAATTGCAGACTGTAGTCCATCTGTTTGTGTTCTACAGTGCATACTGTGTACGTCCCCTTTACTCTGTTCTAATGGTCAGAACCCCAATAGAACCACCACAGAGCAGGGATTATTTGGTTGGTGCAGTATTCCTATCCCAGCAGTGTCACTGAGGTGTTTAAATAAAATTCCAGTAGCACTGCACTGTTTCTTTGAGGTGTCATCAGCTCTTCATCCATGGCTCTGCTGAAGCACTGCAGTGACAACGATTTACTGGATGAAACCTGGATTTCCAATGGACTGTCAGTCTTGCAGGATGGCCTCAATAAACTTATATAGTTTTTCAATTGTTATAGTTTTTACAATTGCTAAATATGGACATCTGATCATTACACAATCTCTACATGGCTGTCCTACACTTTTGATGCCCCCCCACCCCCCCGCTCAAAGAAGATCAGTCCCCCACTGAGCCTTGGTCCTTTAGGTTTCTTCTTAAAAAAATTACATAACCGGGAGTTTTTTTTCTTGCCACTGTCGCTTCAGATTGCTCATTGTAGTATTGTAAACAGCACTATATAAATAGAACTTGAACACCGCTGCACTAAAACCCCCTCCACACATCTGACAATAAACCTGGGTGTGTCTGCCCAGCGCCCGTGACGTTCTCCCCTGGATGGGCATGGGGAACCCCCCCCGTGAGCCTAATACAGGATAAAGCGGAAGATAATGGATTAATGGATGTACTGTCAATTAATAATTTCTCATAGAAGAAAACCTACCTTTGCTTTTATCTCGAAGTCATTATGCTGCTGCAGTAATTCTTCACTTTCAGACAGAGACGAACCGAGCTGATTGTTCTGCATATATAAATCAGCTTTTTCCGTGAACCAGCGAGTCACCTGCATACAGAGTCATCACAGAGAAGTAAGAGAAATGGTTACACTGACAATAGAAAATGAACTGTGACGACAAAAGGATTTTATTATGGAGACTTTAATAAGTGTTTAAACAGACTGACACTGAAAAATGATGCCTTAAACAAAGTACAGTATTAAAACCACTTACTTCCCCTGCTTGATTTTCCCACTCAGTGATCCTGTGAGTTAACTCAAAATCACAGATCTGTTGAGTTATATACTGATTGATGTCCCTGCGTCGGTCCTGCAGGAGCTCCATCAGTCCCTCCACTTTTCTGTAACTGCTCCAGGCTGCTTTTCTCCCGTTTCCATGTCGCAGAGCCTCCTCATTCTCAAAGGTCTTCAGGAAATCCAGCAATTCGTTACTTTTGTTAAGCGCCATCAGAGACTTTTGCAGCAGCCCTTTCAAAAAATGAAGTGGTATATTATGGTAACGCTTTCTAGAAATTAAGTATTGATTTTTTTGTAAGTAATGTCTTCATAATGCTTAATATCACACTTGTTGATCTGCTAATGTACATATATATTCACATAGTTCATAATTAAATTCATAATCACACAACAAGTTTTTAAACAATATGCCATAAGGCTTTACATCACATAGTGAATTAATGCAGCATGGTGCATATTATAACTGTTCATTAATAAAATTAGAACATCTGTAAATTGGGTGGTGGGTCGCTTTGGATAAAAGCGTCTGCTAAATGACTAAATGTAAATGGATTGTTTAATGTCAGTTCTGCAGTGACACTGATGTGGTGAGGGGGTTTTAGTGCAGCAGCAGTGGAGTTCATTTTAACACCTCAGTGACACTGCTGGGATAGGAATAATGCACCCACTAAATAACCCCTGCTCTGTGGCGGTTCTATTGGGGTTCTGACCATTAGAACAGAGTAAAGGGGACGTACACAGTATGTACTGTAGAACACACACAGATGGACTACAGTCTGGAATTGTCCATCTTTACAGTAAGCGGACAATAACGGGAGCAAAAAGTGTCCAAAACAACATAATAACATAACGGAGTTTTTTTTCTTGCCACTGTCGTATATATACTTCAATAATTAACAAATGTAAAATTCATTCATTCATTCTTTCATTCATTATCTCCCGCTTTGTCCTCTATTAGGGTCGCGGTGGGGTTCCCCATGCCCATCCAGGGGAGAACGTTTCGGGCGCTGGGCAGATAGACCCAGGACAGGGCGCCAATCCATCGCTGGGCACACACTCACTCGCACACACACTTTTTATGGGGCAATTTGGAGATCTCAATTGACTTAATCCATGTTTTTGGACTATGGGAGGAAACCGGAGAACCCGGAGGAAACCCACGCGGACAAGGGGAGAACATGGAAACTCCACCCAGATAGTGATTCAAACCGGGAATCCCTAGTGCTGAGAGGCGAATGTGCTAACCACTAAGCCACCGTGCCCAAATGTAAAATTATAATAATTAATAATAATTATATTTGAAAAATAATGATAATAGTAATAATAATATGTTCCATTTATATAGACCCTTTCTAAGCACCCAAGGATGATGATTTAGAGAAATAAAATTATTAATGAACTAATTAATTAATTAATTCATGTTAAAAAATGAAATTCAAAACTATGATGAAAAAGTTGCGTGAAATTACTAATTAAACAAATGAGTTTTTAAATGAGCATGACGAATCGCAGAAGGAAGAGAATTCCAGAGTGAAAGGGTTGCCACACTGAATGATCCAATGATCATAAACTCTGTCAGTAATAAACAGGTGATGCTATTCAGAGTTCTCACCTCTCTTAATGCCACCGTATTTAAGCTTCAGCTCAGGTAAGAAGTCTGCGCTGTTCAGCTCCTGTCCAGCACACCAAAGCTCCTCTGCCTCATCGATTTTAATGGCAAACTGCAATTCAAACAGACAATAAATAAAGAACTCTTACAGGCTGATCAGTGACGTCATGGTAATGTCTGGGCCAAATGAGTTACGATTCCTATTACCCTACAAACTAAAATATTTTATATATAATCTGTGAGTTATGTTATTTGTTTCATTGGAACATTAGCAATTGGGGCAAACATTCATGGTTTTCCTCATGCCCACACACACACACACACACACGCATGCACGAACACACCAGAGAACCAGAAGAAAACCCGAAAAACCAAATGCAAACTCTAACCAGATCGGGATTGAAACCTGGATCCTTAACTTGGAGAGGAGAACATGCTTACCCCTAAGCCACCGCGTCACCCCAGAAAGGATCATGTGTATATACACACACACACACACACACACACAAACACACACACACACACACACACACACACACACTATAAGAGAAGCTCTTTTACAACATAAAAGAAGAAAATAATCCAAAATAACATGAAGCAAGTCAGTCTGTGTACATGCTTGTCCACTAAAATAATACTGGTATTTAATCATTGTCTGACTTTGCACTATTGTTCTAATCAGCCTGTTTATTTGAAAAGCTGTGTCATGTTTTCTCAGCCTGTGACTGTCAGAATGCAGTGTTGGGGGTCAGCAGCTGTTTCCTCTACATTTCTGAAGAGGGAGGATGTGTAAGCACTGCCTCATTATCCATTTATGAGCGTCACACTGAGCCGAAAACCAAAATAAAAGAACAGGGCGGATGACGGACATTAGCTGCATTTTCTGTTCAGCTGAATCAACCTTGAAACAGAACATTGGGAACCCTGTTGAGAACCAACACAGCTGAGCAATTGACCATCTCCTATCTGGACCTGAGAGACTATGTACCACAGGCAGGGTGCGGTGTGCTGACAGCCTGTATTCTCTTTTAAGTTCTTTATTTTTACATTATGTTCCAGGGCAGGGATCCAGGTTCGAATTCTGATCTGGGTGAAGCTTCCATGTTCTCCACGTGTCCATGTGGGATTTTTCTAGGTTCTCTGGTTTCCTCCCACAGTTCAAAAACATGGATTCAAGGTGTATTGGCTACTCTAAATTTCACCCATCCACAGTGTATGTCTATGTGAAGTAAGTGTATGCCCATTAAATTGATTGGCACTGGGTAATGGTTGTATCTGCACATCACCTGAAACGTTCTTCCCTGGATGTGCATAAAGAAAAATATAATAAAAACAAATACACATTTTGAATGGTCTTACTTCCAGAGCACGATCGTAGAAGTGGCAGGCCAGTTGCAGGAGTGAGCGTCGCTTCTCTAGGTGATTCACGAGCGTTTTCCAAGCTTCACTAAGAGACAATGCCATGGCCTCATACTTATCCTCCTCACCCTTCTTCTCCTCTGCTGTCTTATCCGCCTTCTCCAGCAGCGCTCGCACATCCTCTTCATTTCTCTAAACAAAACAGATTTCCATGAGCAATTTGGTCATTATGAAACCCATTTAAACTCTTAGCACTCAAGAAAATTGCTTGGTAGTAAAAAGTATCCTGTACATTCTTTCTAGTGTTTTAAGCGGTGGGAAGCTTTGTACACAGCATCAATGAAACAATTGGGGTTAGGTGCCTTGCCCAAGGGCCTTTCAATCGAACAGAAAATCTTAAATCTTAACCACTTAACCATCTTAATCGAATCTTAACCACAAGCCAATGTTTTTGGACTGGGAGGAAAGCAGAGAACCCGGGAGAAACCCACAGGGATATGTGGAGAACATGGAAACTCCACTAAGAGCGGAGATTAGATGAGAAGCATGAGTGCTAATCACTCAGCCACTGTGCCGCCCTTCCCTCGAATTATAATAAAATGTAATCTGATTTATTTTTAATAATTTTATGCAAAATTTACTGGTAATTCACAGAGTCTAGGTCAAACTTTTGATTTCACAATTGGGGTTAGATGTCTTGCCCAAGGGCACTACATCCATAGTACTTGGTGGAACTGGGAATTGTACCAGCTACCAGGGCATGGTAGCTCAGTGGTTAGGGTGTTGGGTTATCAATCTGAAGGTTGGCGGTTCAAATCCCAGGTCCACTGAAGTTACCAATGTGGGTCCTTGAGCAAGAACCTTAACCCTCATTGCTCCAGGGATGCTGTGAATAACCCTGTGCTCACCTTGTATGTCGCTTTGGATAAAAGCGTCCAATAAATGACCAAATGTTAATGTAATGTAAATGTAAACCAGGTTGGCTGGTTTCTTAAAAGTATATTAATATAATAAGTATAAAAAAATATTAACAATAATAAATAAAAAAATATATATAATGTAGCAGCCCTGAGAGCTCTGTGTCTGTTGGAAAGTGTTGTAGTGTCACAGTGGTTATTAAGAGTGTCTGTTGTTTTAGGTGGAGTTTAAGAGTCTTAAAGCTTCCTCAAACTCAAAGGTTTCAGACATTCCAACTTCCTGTGCTCTGTCCTCTACAGTAAATAATATGTTGCTTGGGATCAAGTCTAAAAGATGAAACACTGAAGCCACTGCACCTTAAGTTTACCCAGAAGCTGATCATGGTCTTCGAGAAGCTTCTTGCTTTCCTCTTGATTGCTGCCGATCTCCAGCAGGTCCGGATGGGCGTCAATCAGCTGCAGCTGGACCACCTCTGTACACTTTAAAAAAACACACACAAACACAGAGATGACAAACCAAGGCTGAATGTACACGGACATGAAACACTACACCTGCAGATACACATCAACACCTGTAAGGTCATGTCTGTGAATATCCAGTCCTTGTAAACAGTTTCTGAATGCAAAATGTAAACTGTACACAATTTACCTTACTCTGCAACATTCCAAGGTGTCTGTCCTATTTAAGGGGGGGGGGGGGTGAATGTCCATTATTATTTATATCATCTCTATTTATTGGGAGGCAGCATGGTGGTGCAGTGGTTAGCATGCTCGCCTCTCAGTGCTGGGGATCCAGGTTCGAATCCCGATTCTTTGTTTTCCGCAAAAACTTGGACTCAAGGTGATTTGGTTGCTCAATCTAAATCACCACTATATATATATAAAAAACATGGATCAAGGTCAATTGAATTCTCTAAATTTTTCATATAGTGTGTGTATGTGTGTGTGTGTGTGTGTGTGTGTGTGTGTGTGTGTGAGTGAGTGAGTGAGTGTGTGTGCCTGGCGTTGGATTGGCGCCCTTTCCTGAGTGTATTTGCCCAGCACCTAGTATTTGCCTAGTATTGATTAAGCAGACCATAATGAGATGCAGGGTGGCACAGTGATCTAGCAGGCTCACTTCTCAGCACTGGGGATCAAAAGTAGAATCTCAATCTAGGTGTGCCCTCAGCGTTGGATTGGCTTCCTGTGCTGGGTATATCTGCCCAGCGTCCAAAACCTGTTTTCACATGTGCATGGGGAACCCCCGCGACCCTAGCCCCTAGAATAGGATCAAGCAGAAGATAATGAGATGAGATATTTCTTGGAACAGTCCAAAAAACATGGATCAAGTCAATTGAATTCTCCAAATTGCCCCATATAGAGTGTGTTTATGTTTGTGAGTGTGTGCCCAGTGATGAATTGGCGCCCTGTCCTGAATGTATCTGCCCAGCACCCGAAACGTTCTCCCCTGAATGGGCATGGGCATGGGGAATCCCACCCCCCGCGAACCTAATAGAGGATACAGCAGAAGATAATGGATAGATAAACTACAAAACTCTTTTAGGTTGTTTGTGCTTTTTTTGGATGGAAGTGTTTTGTCTAAAATGTTTACATTTAAATATTCATTCATCCATATTTTGGTATCACAGGAGGAGTCTCCATGCCCCTCCATGGGGGTACTGGGCAGATACAACCAGTACAAACTATCGTTGGGCAAACACAGATACAACAGATGGACTATATTCTAGAAGTGTAGAAATCCATCTTCATATTAAGTGGAACTGATAACATGGACAATGGATCATGTGGTGTGTCCCAACCTTTTGTACTGTCTATAGATAGCTATTTAATTGTCTGTTCTGTTAATCTTCAACATGTTGATGGTGGTCATTGCATAGACACACATGGCTCTCTAAAGTGGACAGTTGGGATATCTACACTCTGGAAAACAAATTCTTCATCAGCTTATCCATCAGCAGAAGACCTGACGGACATAAACATGAGGTAAAAATACAAAAGAGTGTCGTCCGGAACGTATCAGTAACGCCGAGTGTGTGTACATTAAGGCAGTTGTCACAGTGTGGGACATGTCTACTACACAGCTGTTGTCATTCTTTCCAGACGAGCTGATAAACACAAACATCAAGTCGGCACGTCAGCCATCAAGAGGCATCGGATGTGCGTGTGGAAAGCACCAAACACCGGGTGTATCTAATGAGCCTCAGGCACTGTCAGAGCTTCTAAACGCAATTTTTCTGAGTGTTTTGTGCAGCATGTTGGCGCGTTCAGTCAGACATACTGTTGAGGGATCAATGCTGTGTTGACATTCAATTATAAGGTGACAGTGAAGCAAGGTCAGATGGTTGAGATTGGTGCTGAAAGTCAGCACTACAAACCTGGCCAACCCTGTGTCCTGGCCAACCCTGTATTTTGACCCTTATCAATTTGGGACACTTGCAAGTTCTCATCCCATCTCATTATCTTCTCATTATCATTAACCTCTACTAGGTTCACAGGCTTGGGGGGGGGGGGCATCACCATATCTACCCTAGGTGAGAACACTCACACACGTACATACTAAATAGGGGCTATTTAGATAGGGCCAATTTAGATGTTTAGATGTTGTTTTTGGACTGTGGGAGGAACCCGGAGAACCCACATGGACACAGGGTGAACAGTACTTAGGGTGTGGGATATCAATCCAAAGGTTCTGGGTTTAAATATCAGGTACCCAAGTTACCAATTTGGCTGCTTGAACAAGTCCCTTTTCCCATCATTGCTCCTGGGAAGTTCTGACCCAAACCAAGTTGGGACACTTGGACACTGTTTCATTCATTAAGAGTCTTGCTCAAGGACCCATATTGGTAATTTTAGTGGACCTGGGATTTGAACCTACAACCTTCAGATTGATAGCCTATAACACGCTTACCAACGAGCTACCACACCCATCTCACATGATACTTTTAAAGGGGTATTCAATGAAATAATTATATTCTATATGATGCTATCACATCGAGTGGTAGGCACATCAGTCTTTCGGTGGTGGTTTGAATCCCGAGCTGGGTGGAGTTTCCAAGTGGGTTTATTTTTACTAGATTCCTCCCATAGTTTTGTTTTGATTTTTTTAGTCATTTAGCAGACAATTTGCTTGTATCAGACTAGCACCTGATAAACCAGGCCACGTCATAATGTTATCCATCCAGCTTAATCTTGGTCTTCAACGTCTTTGGAGTCCCTGCACAAGTAATTTCATCACACTTCCTTTAATGTTCTCAACTGGGAGCTTCATTGCATGACCAAAGTAACAATTTGTAGGATATAGGTGGCATGGTGGCTTAGTGGTTGGCATGTTCTCCTCTCAGCGCTGGGGATTCCCGGTTCGAATCCCAATCTGGGTGGAGTTTCCATGTTCTCCCCTTGCCTGTGTGGGTTTCCTATGGGTTCTCCGGTTTCCTCGCACAGTCCAAAAATATGGATCAAGTCAATTAAATTATCTAAATTGCCCCACATAGAGTGTGTTTGTGTGAGTGAGTGTGTGCCCAGAGATAGATTGGCGCCCTGTCCTCGGTGTATCTGCCCAGCACCCAAGACTTTCTCCCCTGGATGGGCGCATTATATATATATATATATATATATATATATATATATATATATATATATATATATATATACACACACATATATATACTGTATATACACACATACAGTACAAACACTCACACATACAATATACACACATACACCATAGTATTTATGTAATGTATGTATTAGATACTCCCCTCGACCCCATGTTGTAAAAATCAGGAGCACCACAGATTTATTTGGGTGGTGGATTATTCTCAGCACTGATGTGCAGTTGTGTGTTAGTGTGTGCTGCACTGGAACGAGTTAATTAGACAGCTGATTGATTTTTTTTCCCCTCCAATTAATAATCGTCCAGCCACCAGCATCCTGTGATCACTGCTGAAGCATTAGAAGCTGACTAACAACTTCTCCAACAACAAATGAGCTAATGCCACTAACTTAACGTCTATGGTGAGGCACAAGGTTTAAAATCACCAGCATCACTGCGGGGTCTGATCCAACCGTATCAGCTGGTGTGGCGGGTGAGTAGATAATCAATGGGTAAATTATTATTATTATCATTCCTAAACATTTAATATGTACAGTATGTAATCAATTAGACTTAGAACCACCTCCCTATGGCACAAAGAGCCAAGCAAGTTAAATCTCAGGTACCTTCAGCACAGCCACGATGATCTGCGTGCCTCCTGCCTGCACAGCCACAGTGCTCAGAGCTGTGGTGGATACTTGTCCTCCTGGGTCACCTTCGTTGGACATTTTCCTTGCGGACAGCTTCCTCCTCCAGTTATAATCCACAACTCTGTCTCAACTCTGCCTTTGTTGAACTCCACACACGTCCAGACCCCAACAAATTTACATTACAGCAGCAGTGTCTACATGTGTTGTGTTGTCCCACAGGCTTTGCCCCCCTCTCATCCTCCCAGCAGTTCCTGTGTGAACAAGAGGGCTGCTTTTAGTCGGACAGAGCAGGCTGCAGGAGTAAAAATAGCAACGTGCACTGAGTTTATCACGCCGAACTGAAAGCCATTCGACACACCCCTGAGTTGGGTTGCTGCAGGCCTTCCATGCTTCCACCTCAATTGCTGCACTGTGTCCACTGACAGTTCGCCTTTTACCTACATCTAAAACAGATTTTGGAATAAAGCAGGACCCCGTAATCTTTGTAACGTGGTATAAAGTTAGGAATTAACAGATTTTATTCTTTCTTTTAACAGTCTAGGCTTTTTTTCATCATCATGAAAATGGCTTCTAATTTCTTCTCAATCCAATATCTTCTGCTTATGGGTCGGGGGGGGGGGG
>JAFMOD010001406.1:589238-603100 GCA_019802435.1 Corydoras maculifer
TCTGTGTTTGTTCTCAATACAACACCACACCGTGGTAATCAATAAGCATGGAATTGAACACACTTACTCTTTAGGAGCCTGTGAAGGTTTATGTACTCTGTACCATACATGAACATGATTGGTGCAGAAAAAGATAAGTGCTTTTGTGTGCAGGTTAGTTAGAAAGTTAATATTTAATAAAATAAATATATATAAATAAATAAAGCGCCAACAAAAAAAAATTACATGTTAATTTCCACCATTTACAGAAAAATTCATCATAAACCTGAGCTAGTTATGCATAACTATGAATAACTAACTATAAATAAATAATTATAATGAAGTCTTAAAAGGGGCGGCACAGTGGCTTAGTGGTTGGCACGTTTGCCTCTCAGCACTAGGGATTCCCGGTTCGAATCCCCATCTGGGTGGAGTTTCCATGTTCTCCCCGTGTCCACGTGGATTTCCTCCGGGTTCTCCGGTTTCCTCCCACAGTCCAAAAACATGGATCAAGTCAATTGAATTCTCCATAATTGCCCCATATAGAATGTGTGTGTGTGAGTGAGTGTGTGCCCAGCGATGGATTGGCGCCCTGTCCTGGGTCTATCTGCCCAGCGCCCAAAACGTTCTCCCCTGGATGGGCATAGGGAACCCCACCGCGACCCTAATAAAGGACAATGAATGAATGAAAGTCTTAAAAGGCAGTCTGGCACATGAGTTTCAGAAACACTGTTAATCTTTGCTGTAAAGCTCTACCAGACATTGTTCACAGTGTACCCAAATCCAGTAAACTTTGGGAAACAATTTAATTTTCACTGTTTCGTCACTGTAAATAAATAAATAGCCAGATTGGATAATGATCAGATTTGATTTTACTAGTGTAGCTGTTCTCTCATTTGTAAGCAACTTTGTCCAAAAGCTTCTGCTTAATGACTAAATGTAAATGTAAAACAATAAATATTGTTAAAATATATAAAATTGTATTTGTGATTTGTTTTTTTCGTTCAGACTACATTGGTATACAGGATATGGCACTAAAACCTACATTTACATTTAGCAGACGCTGTTATCCAAAGCGACTTACAAATGAAAACAAGTCAGAAGTTATGCAGAAAACCAACTACACTGTAAAATCATCAAACCTGATTGTTATTTGAGGCTGCAACCCCCCTTTTTTTCTCTAACACAAGTTAGAAACTTCCTCTAACTGAACCCTTGTGAATTTATATTAAAATCTACATAAAATAAATACGGTACTTGAAAGTGATAGTGATCTATTTTATCTTCTGTACTTACACACAGAGGAATTTGTCCTTCACATTAAACCCATCTGTGCAGAACACTCACACACATATACACACACTGAGTGAAGCAAACACTAATACAGAGCATTCAGAGAAACACACAGCCATGCGTTTCCTCTGAAATCTGATTGTACGTTCCGAGCAGGAGATTGGGAGTGTAGTGTGTTTGGTTTAACAGGAACTATGGCGAGTTGGTGTGTCCTGGGATCATTGGGTTACATGTCAGGATGCCCCTGGGAATTGTATCAGTCAGGACTGTGAGAGGAAACGAGGTGATGAGGTGGAAAGTTAAATAAGTGAGAGTGAGAACAGGAAATGAATCCAAACTTGTCAGATTAATACTCTTGTGTAAATGACCTGATCTGACCGTTTGGTGAACTGAGATTTCATGAAAAAGTGAATACTGTGTGTTTTTGTGAAATGCAGGGGGATATATGAATAGGAGTCATGAGATGTGTAACGGTACATTTCATTACATTTAGCAGACTGTTATCTGAAGCGAAAGTCAGCAGGTTGGAGAGAAACTGACTGAACTGCTGTATCAGCAATAATTATCATTAATCATTGGAACAGAGATTTGGAGTGTAGGATGGAAGATAAAGAAGATCCAAAATATTGGGTTTTGTATTACAGTACAGTCAAAAGTTTGGACGCACCCCTTTTTGTCTATGTTCTCAGTTCCACGTACTGTAAAGATGAACTTTGTAGTTCTTCAATTCCAGAATGTAGTCCATCTGTTTGTGTTCTACAGTACATACTGTGTACGTCCCCTTTACTCTGTTCTAATGGTCAGAACCCCAATAGAACCACCACAGAGCAGGGATTATTTGGTGGGTGCATTATTCCTATCCCAGCAGTGTCACTGAGGTGTTTAAATGAAACTCCAGCAGCACTGCTGCACTAAAACCACCTCACCACATCAGTGTCACTGCAAAACTGACAATAAACAATCCACCACCCAAATTACACCTGTTCTGTGATGCTCCTGACCAATAGAGAACAGAGAACCAACAGGGGACTAACAACAACAAGAACACAGATAGACTACAGTCTGTAATTGTAAAACTACAAAGTTCATCTATATGGTAAGTGGAGGAAACAGATAATGGGGGCGTGGCCAACCTTTTGACTGGTACTGTAAATGTGGGCAGCTACAGAAAGCCAATAAAAAAGGAGGAGTGTTGGAGTAAGATGGGCTCTCCTGGGTTGGTAGAAAACAAGATGAGCTACAGAGTGGGGTATAATTAAATGAACGATGAAGGAATGACACATTATATGCAATTATAACATGGGTATTTCAATTCTTAAATCTGATTGGCTGAGCCAATTGTCAAGCTGATACATCATTGACAATAACACACCTCTGAGCACTTCACTTGTATTTGTACATTTGTATCAATGTGTGATAAACAATATTTTCCAGACATTTTTTCTAAACTGTGTTCTGTAATTTGGCCACTAGATGGTAGTTGATGTTAGAGGAACCAGAATTCTGTTATTCAGCAATCAATGTTTACATAAAAAAACGGACTAGATTACATTCCGGAAGACCTGATTTTGCTTTTAATAAAAACATTTATGAATCCATCCCCTATCTTCTGCTTAATCCTCTACCCTTTAATTAATCAAACCTTGTTCTTTTATAATAGTGTGTTCGTAACCGTTTTATAAAAGCAATAAAAATTGTGCATTATTGTGAATAAATCAAGGGAAAGAGGTGAACTATACTCCTGTGAATTATTCACAATAATGCACAGCCTTCGTGCCCTATTGTGTTTGTTTACATCTCCCACCATACTTTATTGGTAGTCAAACAACAGATTAAGTCATTAGGGAAGAGAACAGTCACATGAGTTTATCGGCAGAACAATGTCACCTATGTGGCTTCTAGAACCGCAAGAAAAACATTCCAGATGAATTTTATCTGCCCCTAACCATTTCAAAGCACAGATATTCAGGGCATCTCTGAAAAGTGCCGTGCTGTAACAGGTGGGGGTAAACCGATGCTGGGGGAGGGGAGGAGAAAACAGCTGAGAGAGTGTCACAGTTAAAGGACTGGAGGGAGGGGGTAAGGGGTGCAGTCCCGGAGAGGCCGACCATCTGTCAGGGCTTCTTGATAAAATGAGGCTGGATTGCCCCGGCAGACGTTATTAATAGACCCACTCAATGAGTTTTAGCTCTTAACACAAGTTCCAGGCGCAGATATCACTATCACTGTGTCATGGTGACTAAGCTTAATATAAACACCGGGTTAAAAACGGCCACGGAGGCGGTACGGCCAATAAACCAACAGCACAATTAAGAAAAATCAATAAATTATAATTAATTGGTTTATATCTGAGGTCAGCAACACGTTCTCCTCTCACGCTGGGGATCCAGGTTCGAATCTCGATCTGGGTGAAGTTTTCATGTTCTCGCCATGTCTGTGTAGGTTTCCACCAATTTATTCAGTTTCGCCAAAGGTAATTGAAGGTAAATCGAATGCTCTAAATTGCCCCATATAGTTTGTGTGCCCTGTCCTGGGTGTATCTGCCCAGTGGCTGAAACGTTCTCCCCTGGATGGGCATGGGAGATACCCCCCACAACCCTAGTAGAGAGCGCATCAAGTGATTTAAATTGCCCCATATAGTTTGTGTGTGCCCAGTGATGGATTGGTGCCCTGTCATAGCCTGGATGTATCTGCACAGCACTCAAAACATTCTCCCCTGGATGGGCATGGGAAATCCCCCACAGCCCTAGTAGAGGATAAAGCGGAAGATAATGGATGGATGGATGGATGTTGATCAGGAGGGCTGCAAGGTGTCTTAGTGGTTAGCTCATCCGCCTCTCAGTGCTGGGGATCCAGGTTCGAATACCAATCTGGATGGTGTTGCCATGCCATGTTTTACCATGCGTCTTTTCACCCACAGTCCAAAAGCATGCTGTCAGGGTGAACTGGGGGCTCCAAATTGCCTCTATACATTTTTTGCATGTGTGTGGCGCTGTGTGAGTCCATTGATAGGATGGCCCCCTGTCCTGGTTGTACATGGCACCCGAAACTTTCTCCCCTGGATGGGCATGGGGGAACATCCTCCCCCTGCAACCTTACTAGAGGATAAAGCGAAAAATAACGAGAAGATGAATTTACCCGATGGCACGGGAAAAGGGCAACCCCCTGAAAATACCCATGCAGACCCAAGTACTCTAAAAAAGGACCATTTTTAAATGTATGTATTTGTACTGGGTTTTAAAAGACCTCAGTCCTAATCCCAGCACCAAACATTACAGGGGTTTGGTTCATTTAAAACAGAAACAGCATCACTAGCTATTTTTCCTGACAGGAAAAGTTACAAACAATAGTTAGGAGACATTTTTAGTATCGCCAAATGAACCCATCAGCATGTTTCTGGAACATTGGAGGAAACCGGAGTACACAAAGTAAACTCACGCAAGAACATGCAGAACTTTTTGTTATGATGTGCACAATTGCATCCTTGCATTATAATGATTTATTATCTTAGGTGCACATCCCATAAAAGAGGTTTTAACACAGTGACTCTTGATTTATAGTTTGTTTTTAAGAAACAGAAGTTAGTAAGGCGTTGGCACGGCGGCTTAGTGGTTAGCATGTTCTCCTCTCAGAACTAGGGATTCCCGGTTCGAATCCCAATCTGGGTGGAGTATCCATATTCTCCCGATGTCCGCATGGGTTTCTTCCGGGTTCTCTGGTTTCCTCCCACAGTCCAAAAACATGGATCAAGGTTAATTAAATTCTCCAAATTGCCCCGTATAGATTTGTGTACAAAGTCCATCTTTACAGTAAGCGGAACTGAGAACATGGACCATAACTGGAGCAAAAAGGAGGCATGTCAAAACTTTAACAGTGTGAAATCCTGCTAAAAGCAACAGACTGTCAAACTACATAAGATACTAAACTGCCCCCATGAGTAAAAGTGCTTCTGGCGATTAAAAGGTCACAGAAAAAGATGCAATAAAACATTTACCTTCCACGTTTTATTTATAAAGCTGAACCACCAACCATGGAAACGGAAAGAAAGATGTTCCAGTGGTACTTTGAAAACAGAGAAAGGAAAATACTGTACAATAGAAATAATGTTCTCGATTAAAGGCATGCTGTGGACACAAACGACCCCAATCCAAACCCTCTGCATCTCGGACCCAAACCTTTATCTGTACCTGGTAGTGCATGACCCTGGTGTTTCTGGGAGGATGAACGAGTTCAATTTGACCAGCCAATTACGACGCAAGCTGTAGAACCACAACTGAACACCTGATCAGTACATTCTATAACATTAACATGGACATTTCCATGGTTTCGTTCCCATCCCTAGCAGCTGGAGTATAACGTTTGTAACAGGGAACTCTTATTTCAAGTATTAAACCTTGAGTTTAAACTGTAAACCTTAAGTAATAATACTAATAACTCAAAAAATATGAATTATTAGCTAACTAAGGCAACACAATTGACTAATTACTCTCAACTAGTTTTTTTTTTTCCTCTGGTTATTGATGACATGTACTCACATGTACATGTACTTTGGTTTGTCAATTGTTTTCTTGATTAACCCGTTGTATGGCTTAGGAAAAAAAAAATAATAATAATAATTTCAGAAAAACAGGAAAAATGTTTTCCAAGACATGTTCAGATAATTGTTCTCCATAAACATGAGAAAATCCGTTCATTGACTGTGATAAGTATTAAAACAAAAACAAATAGAATTTATAAAGTTACACTTGAATCTACACTTTGTCTCTTCCAATCAGTGAATCGATTATTAATTAGTTGATTATATACAGGGATGCATATAATACTTTTGGTCTGGTTCTCCAAGGAGCACCTGAAGATGGTGCTTGATGCTCAGTGCAGCCATTTTTTTAGCAAATACTCATTTTTTTAACTTTTACGTCCAGTCTGGCATTACTTTGACTTTGAATTCAATGACTTAACCCTCAGAAGATCTCTGGGACATTTCTACACTTTTAGTTTTTAATACGAGTGATTTTGGCTGTTTATATGACACATACTGATCAAATTTGGCAAACGATACAAATTTTAAATACATTTTAGAATTGAGTTGACATATCTTTAAATGCTAAAGTTAACAATAAGTTATTTGTTTCTAGGGCCAAAAATAGCCCTATGAAATATTCTATTTACCCCCCCCCCCCATTCATTTTGACGTAAATAAATATCCATCCATTATCTTCCTCTTTACTTTATTAGGGTCGGGGGGGGGGGGTAGTCAATCTATCAGTGGGCACACTCACTCACACACACACTCTATATGGGTCAATTTGGAGAATTCAATTGACCTTGATACATGTTTTTGGACTGTGGGAGGAAACCGGAGAACCCGGAGGAAACCCACGCAGACAAGGGAGAACATGGAAACTCCACCCAGATTAGCACTGAGAGGAGAATGTGCTCCTAAATAAATATATTTCACGTTAATATTTTTTTTTAATAAATACACCCGGTGAACTTGAAATTCTCATGTCTGTCGACCAGGTGGCGCTATTGTATAACTTTCTCAGTTTTTATTATTTTTTTTAAACACTCTTTTTGGCAAGGGTGTTTTTGAATAACGGCGTGTGTGTGTGTGTGTGTGTGTGTGTGTGTAAAAAGAAAATATTACTGTGTTAAGTGTGTGTCCCAATTGATAAACTGTGCATTTGTGTGAGTAAAAATAAGTGTTAGTCGTTATAAAAATGCTTAAAATGTGTATTAATTTGGAACATACTTGTCTATGAAGGGTTAAAAATGTAAACAAATTCAGTTGTATTTGATATGTATATTTCAGGCTGAAGTTCTTTTAAATCATGGACTCATTTACAGAGTAAAACAAATACTGTATGAAAATACCATTTTTACAGCAGTTTTGGAACACGGACAATTTTTGGCGTTAGGATCAAAACATAATATTTTTTAAGGATCTTTTGAGGGTTAATGGAGCTTGTTTTGTTTTTGACATGCTGAGAAATCGATGGAAATACAAAAAAAAAAACAAAAAAAAATGAAATAAGGTAGTTATAAAGAAAATTCTGTGGAGCCTGACTACGTACAGTATGTTATTGTAGCCCAAAGTACGCAAACGTGTTACAGATAGTAATTTCATGGTGTGCAATGTTAATTTTGACCACACATGGGCATCATTTATATGCATCCCTGATTATACAAACAGTAACGGGCAAATAATCGCTTAATCGTTGCCACTCGCATTTATTCCAGGACAGAATAGCAGTTTTTATAAACAGTGGTACCGATGGAGATTTCATTCTATGAAACTACTCGATGAAATCCCGTTAATCAACCACCTGTATGTGCAATGAAGGTGGTACTGAGAAGACACATTTGGCAGGATATTCTCAGTTCCATGGCTTTACAATGACAACAGTTAGAACCCAGTAGAATGTTTGGACTGCTTTATGTTAAGCAATGGAAGCAGAACACATTGCTCAACGTGAATCGGCCACCGCAGTGAGTACGTACGCAGTGAGCAGACACACGGTAGCTTCGTTACATTCCACATAAGCTTTAGTAGCACCTTTAAAAGCTCAGGTCAGGCAGCATGAGTGTTTTAGTGTTCTGCTGGAATGGTGGAGAACATTCAGCCTATATGCTTACTACCTTCAAATCAGGATGGATAAAACGGCTTGGAAAGGCAGATTAGAGCGGCGAGACGGGAACGAGACACAAGAGACACTCCTGGCCTGGTGGAGGGAGGAGGGTTACATCCCACTCCCCTCGGAACTGAGGTTAAGTCTGGAATATATTAACTGTCCTCGGGCTCCGGTTCTGGAGTGGCATCGCTTTCTGGATGTCCTGCTGCCTCCTGGTGGAGTCGCTTGTCCTCCACCGACTTCATCTTGTCGCGGATGTTCTCCGCTGAGGTCGCCATGTCGCCGGGGCTACCGAAGAACTGCTCGCTCCTGTAACGGGCATCGTATGTGAGAATGAGAACGTGATGCTGGAACTCAAAACGAATGCATTGTTTTGACATTCACTTCACCCAAGACATGAACCAGAATAATGACCAGATTACTAACAATTTTGCTTTCAATAATGGCAATAATGAATAAAACAGTGTTGTTTTATTATAGTGTGTTGGTAAACATTTTATAAAAGCAATAAGGTACTCAAGGTTGTGAATTATTGTTAATAAATAACGGAAAGGAGGTGTAACTGTACGCAGACCAAATTACACCTCTTTCCAGGGATTTATTCACAACAATGTACAAGACAAAAACCAACGTGTTTTACATTCACTTCACCCAAGCCATTAATCAGAATAAAGACCAGATTACTAACAATTTCAATAATCGTATTCATTAGTTAAACAGTGTTCTTTTATTATAGTGTGTTTGTAAACATTTTATAAAAGCAATAAGACACTCGAGGTTGTAAATTATTGTAAATAAATCACAGAAAGGAGGTGTATCTGTACTCCTGGGCACCCTCAATGGAGTTTTCCAATTGATAAATATGGGTCACCTGATCATCCCACAATCTGTACATTAGAGTCCTACACTGTTGATGCTGCCTGGCTGCTCAAGGAGGATGAGCCCCCCACTGAGCCTTGGTCCTCACAAGCTTTCTTCCTTAAAATAACACAACAGGGAGTTTTTTTCTTGCAGCTGTTACTTCGGCTTGCTCTTTGGGGGTTTAAAGTTTTAATGGAGGGTGGGAGTTTAATCTAATTATTATATTTCTTTGTAATAATGTTTTATTACTAGAAGACTGTACCTGTTGTATTTGGTATGTTACACTTTAAGGGGTGTTAATATATGTTAAAAGCCCAATAAAGGAAACTGAATTTGCATAACCAGCCTTTTAAATGGTACGGTCTAAATAAGATGAATTAAGGTAAGGTTATTTAAGGGCTGAGAAGTTTAGGGAGACAAGTTGGTTACAGCTTGTGGAGAGGCTGCAATAACACAGTAATACAATTAGTTTCTAGGTCACAAATGCCTAAACAGTTTTTGCTTCTGTTTATTTTTCTTTGTGAATATCTGATCCAATAAAAAACCCCTGCACCGCAGTAATTGCCTTTTTCCAGTTTTTGCACAACCGGCATCCTCATACTAATATAATTGCCAGTAAGGTGGTTTGATCTTTGGGCCACATTTAAACATGTTGTAAGTGTAGTGTGTAATGACTCCAGATCTCAGAAGTCTTACCCATCAGGAAAGATGACTGGCACAGTAAGGCGGTCCAGAAGAGTCTTCCCCACAGTCTCCACCTCCTCGAAAGCTTCTGCGTCAGGTGAGCCGGCCTGCTCTGCTCCATCCCTTAGAACCTGTGGGCAGAGAAAGGGAGGGAGGAGAACCTTATGGTGTGAGACAGTACAGAAACAAAAGCAGCTCGCGTTACTTCTGCCACCAGGAAAGAACTCGAGGTCGCAAAGGACAGCTTTAATTATTCATTCATATTACATAACAGTGCAGAACTTAGGTGAGATTATAAATCAGATAGTTCCGGTCCTTGAATCTGATTGGCTGAGCTGTTGGTCCAGCAGTGACATCATTGACAACACACACCTCTGAGGGCTACGCATTCGTATCGGTGTGATGGACAATACATTATTTTAAATCATGGACCATAAATGGAAATACAGATGAATATAAACAGAGAGCTGATTCCTGATGAGCACTAAACCTGTTGTGATTGTTAGAGAAACCAGTATCCTGTTACTCAGCAAGTTATGTTCACTTTAAAAACTGAAGAACAGATTAATCATTTTGTTTTTATTCATTTAAAAAGCATTTATAAACCAAACTCTTTTTATTATAGTGTGTTTATAGCCATTTTATAAAAGCAATAAGACACTCGAGATTATTATTTAAATTGCTTCAAATAATTTACAGGAAATAGGTGTAACTGGACTCTGCTATGCATGGTGCCTAATAACACCTTTTTCCTGTAATTTATTCACAATAATGCTCAACCTCTCGAGCCTTAGTGCCTTACTATAACACGGGTTGATCCGGTCCTTAAATCTGATTTCTGAGCTGATTAATTAGCCGATTTCTGATTAATGAACACCTCTGACTGCTTTAGATTCATTGCAAAGCATAACATACAATACAACATTTTTATTTTTCATAAACTGCGTAGAATTTGATAACTAGAGAAACCAGAATCCTCAGCAATCAGCGTTCACTTTAAAACCTGAATAGATGACATCCCAAAAGAGCAGATTAACAATTTAGCTTTCAATATTCGCATTCACGAATTAAACAGTGTTTTCTTTATATATATAGTGTGTTTGTAAACATTTAATAAAAATTTTAAGGAACTCGAGGTTGTGCATTATTTGTGAATAAAACAAGGAAAAGAGGTGTAACTGTACTCGGACCAAATTACATATCTTTCCAGTGATTTATTTACAACAGTGCACAACCTCTCATACCTTATTGCTTTTACAAAAATAATGGTGTGGTAGCTGAGTGGTCAGGGTGCTGGACCTGAAGGTTGTGGAATCCCTTAACCCTCATTGTTCCAGAGAGGCTGGATCATGGCTAACCATGTGCTCTGACCCCCACCATCATGTTGGTACATGGGTGAAAGCATCTACTCAATGTCATCACGTAATGCAATGTATATATATTAATGGGATTAACTGATGATCATATATTTTACGCAATATTCCATCAGTATTAAACGCACCTTCTCCGCAGCAGCATGGAAGTCTCTGGCCGTCTCCAGGCGCTGCTGCCGCTCGTCGGCTGTGATGGTGAACTGCTTCCACACGCGGTTCAGTCGGGGCAGCGTGTCACCAGATGACCGCGTGGCGCAGCGCAGAGACTGACACAGTACCACAGTGGCCTGCAGCAGTTGTCTCCCATAATCATAAGTACTCTGAATGGAGAGACAGGAGAAATAGATTCACATCAGAAGCACAACAAAAAGCAAAGACTGAGCTTGTGCATTTACTTTGATTGGAAATCATATTGTGATATCCATTCATTATCTTCCGCTTTATACTCTATTACGGTTGCGGAGGGGTTCCCCATGCCCATTAGGGGAAAACGTTGGCGCTTGGGAGATACACCCAGGACAGGGTATCAATCTATCATTGGGCACACACTTACTCACACACTCTATATGGGGCAATTTGGAGAATTCGATTGACCTTGATCCATGTTTTTTGGACTGTGGGAGAACACCATAGAAACTGGACTAAACGCACATGGACACAGGGAGAACATAGAAACTCCACCCAGCGCATTTACTTGGATTTGAAATTATATTGTGACATCCATCCATCCACCCATCCATTATCTTCCGCTTTATCCTATATTAGGGTTGCGGGGGGGTTTCCCATGCCCATCCAGGGGAGAACGTTTCGGGCGCTCGAGCAGATACACCCAGGACAGAGCAACTATTACTGGGCACAAACTCACTCACACAGACACAAACAAACACACTATATGGGGCATTTTGGAGAATTCAATTGACCTTGACCCATGTTTTTGGACTGTGGGAGGAAACCGGAGAACCCGGAGGAAAAATACGCGGACACAGGGAGAACATGGAAACTCCCCCCAGATTGGGATACGAACCGGGAATCCCTAGTGCTGAGAGGTGAGCATGTTAACCACTAAGCCACCTTGCCGCCCTATTGTGATATCATCGCTCTATTTAAGAACAAGTTTCATGCTAATTTATTTATATAAAATTACATGGTCTCAAAGCAGCTTTACGGTGTTCTAAACCTGAACTTCTGTGCTCTCTTTTTTTTTGAGAGAGAAGGTTGTTGTTCTTCACATAAACTTGACTGTTTATTAGTTGCTCACTTTTCCGCCTCACCTGTGCGACATCCACAAACTTTCGGTGTTTCTCCAGGAGGACTTTGGTTTCCTGAGTGTCTTCACCCAGCCTTATGTGGGTCTTAAGCAGAGCGTCCAGCAGCTCAGTCAGCCATTCGACAGCCTGTGAAGGTCAAAGACAATGAACTTAATGATTTTTCGCTATTTTAGAAACAGTAGAAAGACAGTGAGAACATTTTAACATGAAACCCAAAACAATTTTACAGGGGACACTCTGAACAGACCCAATGGGGACGACGGCAACACACTCTTAACCAACCCACCGCACACACACACACTCAACCAATTAACCAACCCAACGGGGACAAACACCCTTAACCGACCCAAGGGGGAGGGGGGTTCTCTTAACCGACCGGACCGACCAAAAAATAGAAGTACATAATTGTAAGTGGAGGAAATACAGAATGGAGGAGTTTCCAAAGTTTTGCCGTGTCTCAATACTTTTGACCCACCTTTCAAGACCCAACGAGTTGTTAAAATTCCAGTCTCCTGCTAAAATCTTTGAACAATTTGTGTAATGTCTGCAGATAAGCACGCGTTGCCTTGATTTAAAAAAAAAGTTGCTCAGTTGGAGCTTTAAACAATTAAAAATAATATCCAAAAATAAACCTAAAATTAAACACAATATCCCAAAAAACCTACAAGGCAGAAACTCCGGAAAGCTTATCCACTTACCTGAGAAGCATCTTCCTCACACTTGAACAGCTGGACCATCTGCAGCATCTTCAGTCTTCTCACATCTACCATGTCCTCACACCTTTAACACACACAGGTCAAAATATAAAAGGTATTTAATAAAAGCTTTAAATTTTGTGCATAGTGGGTTTTTTGATCATCTTTAGCAAGTTCTAATGCGTCTAGATCCTGAAGAATGAGACTTACAAACGTACAGAGTCACAACAGGATACGAGTTCATAAATATTTAAGCTGACTAAATGAGCCATTAAACCTTTAAAGCATTATTACAAGAGCAGAGGGGAAAGTAAGGTTTAATGTAACAGCTAAAATACTGAACAGTCATTTAGGAAGTGCAGACCGGCTTTTATGTTTTATTATTGTCACTTTTGGCTCCACATTGTGCATTCCAAATGGTTCACTTGTTAACTGGTTTACTGCTGACTTTAAAGCATTTACTACACAATAAACTGATCAGTAAAAAAGAAAATGCATACAATAGGCTCAAAAACAGGCTAAATGCGTCTGAGCATATATATATATATATATATATATATATATATATATATATATATATATATATATATATATATATATATATATATATATATACACACACATACACACACATACATACATACACACACAAATACATATATACACTCACGGGCCACTTTATTAGGTACACCATTCTAGTAACGGGTTGGACCCCTTTTTGCCTTCCGAACTGCCTCAATTCTTTGTGGCATAGATTCAACAAGGTGCTGGAAGCATTCCTCAGAGAGTTTGGTCCATAATGACATGATGGCATCATGATGGCATCACACAGATGGCACTGCACATCCATGATGCGAATCCCCCGTTCCATCACATCCCAAAGATGCTCTATTGGATTGAGATCTGGTGACTGTGGAGGCCATTTGAGTACAGTGAACTCATTGTCATGTTCAAGAAACCAGTCTGAGATGATTCCAGCTTTATGACATGGCGCATTATCCTGCTGAAAGTAGCCATCAGATGTTGGGTACATTGTGGTCATAAAGGGATGGACATGGTCAGCAACAATACTCCGGT
>JAFMOD010001406.1:610339-635587 GCA_019802435.1 Corydoras maculifer
CCGGGTTCTCCGGTTTCCTCCCACAGTCCAAAAACATGGATCAAGTTAATTGAATTCTCAAAATTGCCCCGTTTAGAGTGTGTCTGTGTGAGTGAGTGTGTGCCCAGCGATGGATTGGTGCCCTGTCCTGGGTCTATCTGCCCAGCGCCCGAGACGTTCTCCCCTGGATGGGCATGGGGAACCCCACCGCGACCCTAATAGAGGATAAGCGGGAGATAATAAATGAATGAAATTAAACCTTGTTTATAATAGAGTGATTGTAACCATTTATAATGCTACGAATCACGCCTTACCCTCTCGTGCCCTATTGCTTTATTAACTGAAATATTGCTTTGCTTGTTAAAATAAAAAGATTAAAAAACCTGTACATTAGTCGAGATCTCATCTAAAACAGTTCGAAAACAAATGCAACATTTTTAAACCAAGTCTGTATATCTTAGATGTTTGTGTTCATGTGTAGAGTATCTAACAGGTGTCTTTGTGCAGAGCGACTTGGAAAGCAGTTTATGCCGGTCCTCATGCTTACACTGTGTTGACTCTCGATCTCCTCGTGTTTAAGCTGCAGAGCCTGCGAAGCCCGAATCGAGTCCCCGATCCCCCACTGAGTCCGCAGCTGATCCGTACCCGGACCCTCCAGCCAGTTCACAACCTGCACACATGAGAACAACCCGCACAGTTACACACTGCTGAGGATCTTACAGTTTACAATTCCTACACTGGAACACTTCATGTTCTTTACTTATCATATGGATGGACTGTAGTTTTTTTTTGGCAGTCCTCTGTTGGTCAGGATCATCACAGAACAGGTGTAATTTGGGTGGTGGATTGTTTATTGTCAGTTCTGCAGTGACACTGATGTGGTGAGGGGGTTTTTGTGCAGCAGTGCTGCTGTAGTTTCATTTCTGAATTCACCTCAGTCACACTGCTGGGATAGGAATAATACACCCACCAAATAATCCCTGCTCTGTGGTGGTTCTATTGGGGTTCTGACCATTAGAACAGAGTAAAGGGGACGTACACAGTATGTACTGTAGAACACACACAGAAGGACTACAATCAGGAATCGGAGAACTACAAAGTCCATCTTTACAGTAATGTAAAAGCAAAAAGGGGGCGTGTCCAAACTTTTGACTGGTGCTATAGTAGTATGTGACCACTTTCCCTAATATGAAAGATTTACTGTCCTGTCATTAAGCCTCTGAATGTGGAAAGTGCAGCATACGGTTTATAAACCTGCGAAACTTCAAACAAGTGATCAGTTGCTGAAACACCAGTACCACCACAAAGCTCCGAGAGGAGAACTGTGAGAACACATGACTGCCTCTGACTGACGTGATTTACAATTCAAATCATACTCCCCATGTGCCAACGTAATGAGACTTGATCTTGAAATGTGCATGTAGCTGATGGCGCTCTCTCTGGACGAGCAGTGAATTTAGTTTAAATAAAGCTGCAGTGCTGATGCAAGTGGATTAATTAAAATGATCTTCTCTTCTGAGTCCAAAACGAACATCAGTAATTTGATTCAGAGCTAAAGGTAAGTTCAAAAATTCAATTCCCTGACGTCAGTAAATAAATTTAAGTCTGTGGTGAGTGGACGGAGGTCTGAGGGAGCATTATGTTTAATGCTTTATAGGAAAAGCGTTAATGTACTAGGTTTTAGAAGCACTACTGATCTGATGCAACACACAGTCCCACCGCCCCGAGTGGGGCCGCCCAACCCCAGCCTGCCCCGAGTGGGGCTTCCCAACCCCGGCCCGCCCCGATTGGGGCCGCCCAAACACCCCCTTCCACCAACAACTGAGTCAAACCGTTCACCCCCAAAACCCAAGTTGAACCATTCAACTGCACCCTATCCAGTAAAACCATTCAAACAAACCAACACCCAAGATACACTATCCAACCAACCCCACAAACCATCAAACCGCCCCACCCTGTCAACTCAATCCCACACCAAGTTATACCACACATGTGACATCACAGCAGGTGAAAATACAGACCACAATACAAACCCTGGTAGGTAAGTTTACTTTACCTGCATGACTTTAGTGTGTATCTGGTCGAGCTGCGAGCGACGGCTACGCTGGCGACACACCTCCTGGTACTTGGTGTATTGCTCACGCAGAGAGTCTAGCAGCTTCATCACCTGAGGCTGAGCCAGGAGCTCGTCATCCATCGGTGACCAAACTGTCCCAACATTGCCTGCAGTCCCACCCCCACCACCTCCACCACCTCCAGCCTCAGAACCATTAAACCGCCTCTGCTGCAGTTCTGACAGCAACTCATGACCTAAAGAAAATACAGGACAGTATCACACCATCACGTGAATTTATAAAGTTATTTACTGTTGTAGTCACTACATACAAGCATCGTTGATGTCTTACTAAACATTTCATACATTATGAAACAGTAGAAACACAGTGGAGTATAGTTAAGTAAAAAAATTATTAAAATAAAAATAAATAAATAAATGGCGGCACGGTGGCTTAGTGGTTAGCACGTTCGCCTCTCAGCGCTAGGGATTCCCGGTTCGAATCCCCATCTGAAGTTAATTGAATTCTCGAAATTGCCCCCTATAGAGTGTGTGTGTGTGAGTGAGTGTGTGCCCAGCGATGGATTGGCGCCCTGTCCTGGGTCTATCTGCCCAGCGCCCGAGACGTTCTCCCCTGGATGGGCATGGGGAACCCCACCGCGACCCTAATAGAGGATAAGCGGGAGATAATGAATGAATGAAAATAAATAAATAAATAAGCACTAAGGGTAAGAGAAACTGGGCCAGCAAGATATATATATATATATATATATATATATATATATATATATATAGCCTTTATTTCTTATTTTATATAGAAGTCATTTCTTTTGGTGTTTACATTTAAAATAGTAATTTTATATATATATATTTTTTTTACTTTATTTAATTTAACTAAATACATTGAGCTATAGAGCGAGACTGCACAAGGCTGAAAGCGCACGAGACACTGAGCGAGCAAGAGAGTTTGCGAGACCACGAGTGTGCTAGAGCGACTGAGAATGGGTGAGAGAGCACAATACTGACCGAGAGAGGGTAAGAGAGACTGGGCCAGAAAGAGAGAACGAGAGTGGGCAAGGAAGAGAGAGCAAGTGTGGGCAAGCGAGAGAGACTGGGTCAGCAGGAGAAAGAGCAAGTGCGGGCAATCGAGAGAGAGAAAGTGAGTGCGGGCAAGCGAGAGAGAGCGAGAGTGGGCAAGTGAGAGAGACTGGGTTAATGAGAGAGAGCAAGTGTGGGCAAGCGAGAGACTTGGTCAGCGAGAGAGAGCAAGAGAGACTGGGTCAGCAAGCAAGAGCGAGTGTGGGCAAGCGAGAGTGAGAGTGGGCAAGCGAGAGAGACTGGGTCAGCGAGGAAGAGCGAGTGCGGGCAAGTGAGAGAGGGCAAGCGAGAGAGACTGGGTCAGCGAAAGAGAGAGCAAACGCCGCAAGCAAGAGAGACTGGGTCAGCAAGAGAGAAAGAAAGCGGTCAAGCAGGAGAGAGCGAGAGCGGGCGAGCAAATGCAGGCAAGCAAGAAAGACTGGGTCAGTGAGAGTGCGAGCAAGCGAGAGCAGACAAGTAAGGGAGAGGACAAGCGAGTGAAAAGAGACACCAAGATAAAAAAAAAAAAAAAAAAAAAAAAAAAAAAAAAAAAAAAAAAAAAAAAAAAAAAAAAAAAAAAAAAAAAAAAAGGTAAAACATTTGAAAGAAAAGCGAGAGTAAGAATGAGGATAAATAATGAATCTGAATGTAAACACAAAAAAAATAATAATAATAAATAAAATAAATTAAAAAAAAATTTTAAAGAAGGGGAGCCAAGGATACATCAAATAATACTAAACCCATAAAATCCACGGATCTTATTTTCTGGAACAATAAGAAGTGGCGTCTCAGCTGAACGAGTCAGACTGATTTTACATCAGCACAACTTTACCTCCATCAGCACGTCCTTACAGCGGACAGCGGAAACACTGAATAAATCATCACACTCCTGTGCTGTGCTTCTGAAGACAAGCCTTCACTCAGTGTGCAAGTCATCGAAACTGACAATGGCTTTGTTTTGAAACAGTGTCGCATTGTCACGATGAAGAGACGAGGCTTCCACCAGCCTCACGAGAACCACCAAATAATCCCTGCTCTGTGGTGGTACTACTGGGGTTCTGACCATTAGAACAGAGTAAAGGAGTTGTACACAGTATGTACTGTAGAACACACACAGATGGACTACAGTCTGGAATACGAGAACTAAAAAGTCCATCTTTACAGGAAGTGCAGCAAAAAAGAAGAAAAAAGCAGTTCCAGTCAAAAGTTTGGACACGCCCCCTTTTTGCACCAATGTCTATTTCCTCCACTTACCATGTAGATGGATGTTGTAGTTTTACAATTACAGATTGTAGTCCATCTATGTTCTTTGTTGTTGTTAGTCCCCTGTTGGTTCTCTGTACTCTGTTGGTCAGGTGCATCACAGAACAGGTGTAATTTAGGTGGTGGATTGTTTATTGTCAGTTCTGCAGTGACACTGATGTGGTGAGGGGGTTTTAGTGCAGCAGTGCTGCTGGAGTTTCATTTAAACACCTCAGTGACGCTGCTGGGATAGGAATAATGCACCCACCAAATAATCCCTGCTCTGTGGTGGTTCTATTGGGGTTCTGACCATTAGAACAGAGTAAAGGGGACGTACACAGTATGTACTGTAGAACACAAACCGATGGACTACAGTCTGGAATTGGAGAACTACAATGTCTATCTTTACAGTAAGAAGATGTTCCCAAACTTTTGCCTTTTTACAGGAAAATAGTAAAAATCTGTAAAAACTTTGACTGGAAACTAAAAACCAAAAAAAGAAATAAAAGACGAACATAAACAGGATTAAGAAATGACCAGAATGTTCTGAAGCAACCGGGAAAAGGAATCCTTTTCCGTCAAAACCTCTATTTAAAAAGCAGCCTGTGTGTGTGTGTGTGTGTGTGTGTGTGTATGTGTGTGAAAGCACCACATTAAAAACCACATAATTGGTAAAAATTCCAGCCCAAGGAATCCGCTTTGGCCACTATGTTGGCGCAGACACGTTTAGCAGAGGTTATTTATTCCATGTCTGACAGGATGGAGAACTGAGGTGGCACCAAGTACTAAACCAAATGTTTGATACTGCTGAACACAGGCTCTCTGGTAAATTTCATATTACTTTAGATTGCTCTACCATATTGCTCTACTGTTAATACACAACCTTCCTTTTCCTTTGGTTTTCTGGTTGTTATGCAGTTGATCCTAATGGGATGTTATTATTAAGACTCGATTCGCCAAATTGTCCCTCATAAATGTTACAGAAAGCCATCTGCTTACCAGTTTGTAGGACAGTTTCTGGGTCAAAGGATGGAAGGATATTGCAGTCGGGCGGCCTGAAGGAGAACAAGACATGATGTTAGGAGGATCAGCGAACAAACCCAGAATTTATATGTATGGAAAACCAGAGAAATAATAATGAAAAAAGAAAAAAAAAGTTTGCACTCATGAGATTCTTAAGATATAGTTAGAACGTTTTTCCAGAATGGCTGGGGGTGGTATCTCAGTGGTTCGGGTGTTGATGGAACAATATGAAGGTGCATTACATTACATTACATTTGGTCATTTAGCAGATGCTTTTATCCACAAACTATCCCAACATGGTTGAGGTCAGAACACCCCAGAACAGCCCCTCTGGAGAAATGAGGGTTAAGGGGTCTTGCTCAGGGACCCACATTAGTACCTTCTGCAGACCTATTAGAGTAGTCATGACAACCACAGTTTTTAAGGAATTATTGTAGTTCATAACAGTTATTAAAATCGGCATTTAAGGAAATATATTGGTTGCTAAAATCTGGTTTCTGAAGGATCACTATAGTAAAAATAAACGTTGTTCCCAAGGGATTATTGTACTTAAAAGAAATTTTAAAATACCTAATTTCTGAGGGATTATAGTTACAAAAAATAATAATAATTTCAGAGGGATTATAGTTACAAAAAATAATAATAATTTCAGAGGGATTATAGTAGCCGTTAGAAACATCTTTGGGGAATTACAGTAGTTGTTACAATCATGGTTTCTTAGGGATTAAATATAAAATAAATAAATAACACAAAAATGTTTCGAAGGGATTATAGTAAAAAAAATTATGAAATAAATCAATTTAAAAATTTTTTTAAAAAAACCTTACAAAAATATTCTGATGGTGGTTAAAATCTTAGGAATTATCTTAGAAATCAATAGCGACTGCTAACTGATAATTTCTCCTATGAAATTATAGTAGTAAAAAATGTTTAAAATGTTGTTGCCATGGGATAAAAGTACTTAAAAATGCAACAAGTAGTTGTTTAATTATAGTAGTCGTTTAAAATCTCAGTTTGAGGGATTATACTGTAGTAGTCGTGGCAATCGTCCTTTCGGAAGGATTAATGAAGTCATTAAAATCTTTGAGGGTTTATAAAAGTAACTAAAATTGTCGTTTCCGGGAGATTATAGTCGAACTCAAAAAAATAAATCAATAAATAAAAAATAAAAAAACCTTGCATAAAAACGACAATGTCATTTAGAAACTTATTTTCATACCCAATCTTAAAGTAACCTTTACTTGTTTACAGGGAGATTGACCTGGATTAATAACCTGCTATGTTAAACTACAACCTGCTGGTGAAGCATGATTCATTAATTAAACCCTTTATGTTACTAACGAAATTGTAATCTCTAAATAAATAATACATAAAAAGCAGGGATTAAAATCACCTCTTTATTAAACCTCGACTCTTTCTCCTAAACTCAGAAATTAGAGTAGATTCACTCAGATTGGTGTTTCTGCTACAGGGCCACCGGATAAGAGTAAAATGATAGAATGAAGACCTCATAAATACGTGACATTATTTAATAAAACCCAAAGACGGACGGTGAGGAGACTGAAATTGGAGAACAGCAGGATGAAGCATGTGCTGAGATGCTGAGTCACGCTCTACCTGGTTTTGTCTGGCTGACTCCCCTTCTCGTTTTCATTAATGATGGTGAGCTCATCCAACAGGGACGTGGACTCTTTGGTAAACTTCTCAAACACCTGGAAAACAGAAAGAAACCGATTACACAGATTCCAATGCATGTGTTTCGGCGTCATTCCAATGCCTCCCCTATCCCAAAAAGAACAGGAAGAACGTGGGATGTGGCTCTTTAGAATGTACAAAACGTCAAACCTTATGGTGGATGGGCTACACCAGGTTACAACAACACTAACCTTTTTGACCTGCGACCAAACACAAAAACAACTACAATTGGACTGAGGTAAAGGCCACTACACGTTGCATCACACAGCCCATTACATTTTACTAATCTACAAACCTTTTTACATTTCCATTTAGTCATTTAGCGGACGCTTTGCTCCAAAGCAACTTACAAATGAGAACATCATAAATCAGTAGTTAAGGAGAAAACGGCTACACTGTAGTATAATCAAACCTGATTATCCAATTCCAATTTTTTTTTGTTAATTTTTTTAGCAAGTGTTTGTGGAAGAGATGTGCTTTGAGTTGTTTCTTAAAGATGCTAAGAGACTCAGACAAACTTACAGACAAAGTTGGGAAAATGGTTCCACCATTTATCAGTGGTGAACGATACAGAGTGAGAATTATCACCACGGTGAGGTGGAATCACCGGGCGACATTCATCACCAGAGTGAAGCGAACGAGCCGGAGTGCATTTTAAAAATATAGAGAAAAGGTAAGAGAGGGCAGATCCAGAGATTATTCAGAAATATTCAGAAAACGAAATCGCTTACTCGGCAGAAAACTGAGATTTCATCTTTGGACAAAAGAGACAACTAAAACGTTTTTGGATTAATTATTATATAACAAAAAACATTTTGGAAAAAAAAATCAATTCTTGTTTATTTTATACATCTATACTTATACTTAAAATATTTCATTTATATTAAATTGATTTCTTGTGTTATTGTTAATTATTTATTTTGTTATGTTGTGTATATATAGAAGTATAACCTAAATCTGTGTATTCGGAAAATGCAACAAAAAATTTAAATTATTTCATCATAACATTAAAGGCTGTTGCCATTTTCTTAAATCATTACTCCTTCGTGTGTTTTGGGTGTAATCGGGATAGATGATATTTACCATTTTATAGCTACTTAAACAATACAGGCGAAAGGTGTTAAAATAGACTGTTGGCAAGGTGCAAGACAGAATCCTATGGCTGCATATTTATTCCAGTAACAAGTTTAATTTGGGACAAAAACCCAGAACAAGGAAGCCGTTATTATAATAATATAAAATTGTTGGTTAAGATGGGTTAAATCACTGTAGGCAAAATAGAGAGTCTTCTTTTTCTATAAAAAGATGATCATTCATTTCAAATTCACCTAAATCAGCTCTGCATGTCATACTGCCTCAGGACAACGACTTACAATCACTGCACTAATATGAAGCCTGAGAATGATGCCTTATCCTCAATCCGGGTAGTCCTGCTCTGCCACAGTTTAACACATGCGTGCTTCAGGTCTGAACAGCGTGATCCGGTCATTAAGCAGAACAGTCATCTTTCTTTGTGAAACCTCAAGTTGACAGGATGTTATTTTTAGGGAGGATTTACCGCAGGTCCTGTAACTCAGCCCGGTCTGGCTGTAATCCATGAAAGGAAAACTCCACCGGTGATTTACAGTAAATTCATATGAGTGGTTAACTGAGAAACTCTTACTGACCAGCCTCTTGTTAAGCCAGTCCATGTGGTCGTACTGCAGACTGCCTCCAAATTCATCCGTGAGCTGACAGGGCTCGATGTAGCGGGTCAGCTTATTGGCCGAGACCAAGATCACCTGCAAAACACAAAGAAAGCTGCTCAGAAAGAACCTCTGTATGGATGTTTGTGTAATATATATATATATATATATATATATACATTCATTATCTCCCGCTTTATCCTCTATTAGGGTCGCGGTGGGGTTCCCCATGCCCATCCAGGGGAGAACGTCTCGGGCGCTGGGCAGATAGACCCAGGACAGGGCGCCAATCCATCGCTGGGCACACACTCACTCACACAGACACACTCTATATGGGGCAATTTTTGAGAATTCAATTAACTTGATCCATGTTTTTGGACTGTGGGAGGAAACCGGAGAACCCGGAGGAAACCCACGCCCCCCCCCCCCCCCCCCCCCCCCCCCCCCCCCCCCCCCCCCCCCCCCCCCCCCCCCCCCCCCCCCCCCCCCCCCCCCCCCCCCCCCCCCCCCCCCCCCCATCCTCTTTGAGCGACCAGGCAGCAACAACAATGTAGGACACTAATGTACAGACATTTAACAAATGGGAAAACTATATGTGAATCCATTAAGGGGGAATATATATATATATACACACATACATACACACACACACCCCCCCCCCCCCGTGACCAGAGAAGAGAATAAAGTGGAAGATAATGGATGGATGGATATATATTATCATTAGTTACCCTACGGGCGGCACGGTGGCTTAGTGGTTAGCACGTTCGCCTCTCAGCGCTAGAGATTCCCGGTTTGAATCCCCATCTGGGTGGAGCGTGGGTTTCCTCCGGGTTCTCCGGTTTCCTCCCACAGTTCAAAAACATGAATTAAGTCCATTGAATTCTCAAAATTGCCCCATATAGAGTGTGTGTGTGAGTGAGTGTGTATCCAGTGATAGATTGGCGCCTTGTCCTGGGTCTATCTGCCCAGCACCCGAAACGTTCTCCCCTGGATGGGCATGGGGAAACCCACCGCGACCCTAATAGAGGATAAAGCGGAAGATAAATTAATGAAGTTACCCTACTTGGCTCCAACTACTAAAAAATAATAATTAAAATATATCAGTCTGCAACTAAAACGGTCTTTGGAAACCCGTGCGTGATAGTAATCCATATAATAACCAAACCATGCATATGCACAAGAACTGCTCGCTCGTGCCTTTAAGGCTGTGAAATAGTGCACAGCTAAGCAATTGTGGCAAAAGAGGCAGAATGAAGGAGTTCTAGTTAAAAGGGGGGGGGAGAAAGTTCTATTTGGTTTATTCCACCCATTAGGCCATTAAAGTGTGGAAAAAGTGATAGCAATGTCGTTTCAGGCGGTTACAGTGGTTAAACGTCGAAAAATAAATAAATACATGAAAGCGCTCATGCACACAAGCATTTAATCTGGCCTGATTGATTACTTTAATTGCTTTTACACAGTGAAAAATACTTTCATGAGCAGAAGTCCTCTGCTTGAGAGCTATAGGAAACATGCCCGCTCGACGGTAAAAAAGCCATTGCTTGTTAAAAGCCTCCACCGCACCATGAAATCACACGAGTACATGGTGGTGCTGTGGTCGCCTACATGGCTGGGGGCCAAATCTGTGGACCACTTCTAACGCCAGTCGTCAGAAAAAAATTTCTTGAGAAGAAAAATGTGCAGAGCTGAACTGGCTGGTCTGCTGGGAGCTGAGCGGCAGAAGAAGAGCACAAGGCCATCAAATCCATCCATCCATTATCTTCCGCTTTATCCTCTGTTAGGGTCGTGTGCGTTGGGTGGGGGGGGGGGCAATCTATCTCTGGGCGCACACACACACTCTATATGGGGCAATTTGGAGAATTCAATTGACCTTGATCCATGTTTTTAGACTGTGGGTGGAAACCAGAGAACCCGGAGGAAATCCATGCGAACACTGGGAGAACATGGAAATCCCACTCAGATTGGGATTCGAGCCGGGAATCCCTAGTGCTGAGAGGCGAACGTGTTAACCACTAAACCACCGTGCTGTCCAGGACATCAAATCGCCATGTTATTTACATTTGGTCATTTAGCAGACACTTTTATCCAAAGCGACCTTACAAAGCGAGCACAGGGTTGGCCACAGCATCTCAGGAGCAATAAAGGTTAGGGTCTTACTCAAGGACCCACATTGGTAACTTAAGTGAACCTGGGCTTTGAACCCATAACTTTCAGATTGAAGCCCAGCACACTAACCACTGAGCTACCATGCCATACCACCCAATCAAAGTCAGGCCAGGGTTTGTCTCACGTTGGTATTTCATAAAATTATTTCCATCCATGTCTCTGAGCAGCTGCATTTGTCCTCATGTAGGTCACAAAGTCTAAGCAATGGCTGCTTCCTCAACTGTCCCCAATCAGTTCACTCTGCTGGCAACAATCAGTACAGTGACCTCCATTCCAACCCAAAATGCACCATCTGCTTCAACAGGATGACTGCAGGAGGAAACGACCCAGTGGGACCCACTGGCCCACATTTACAGCCCGGAAACAGGTGATGCTCAAATTATACAAATTCAGGCACACGGCATAAAATCTATTCAAAAAAAATTGTTATATGTTATATTATAATATATATCATATTATAATATATATATATTATATTATGTTATATTACATTACACACACACACACATTATATATATATATATATATATATATATATATATATATATATATATATATATATATATATATATATATTCATTCATTCATTATCTCCCGCTTATCCTTTATTAGGGTCGCGGTGGGGTTCCCCATGCCCATCCAGGGGAGAACGTCTCGGGCGCTGGGCAGATAGACCCAGGACAGGGCGCCAATCCATCGCTGGGCACACACTAACTCACACAGACACACTCTATATGGGGCAATTTCGAGAATTCAATTAACTTTATCCATGTTTTTGGACTGTGGGAGGAAACCGGAGAACCCGGAGGAAACCCACGCAGACACGGGGAGAACATGGAAACTCCACCCAGATGGGGATTCGAACCAAGAATCCCTAGCGCTGAGAGGCGAATGTGCTAACCACTAAGCCACCGTGCCGCCTATATATATATATATATAAATAATTTTTACAATTATTTTTTTTATGTACATGATTTATTTGAGCAAAACTATCTTGTTAAGATTTCTTATAATAAGAAAAAAAGTTTCAAAACGTATGGATTAATTATTCTACTTAAGCATCTATTCAAGTCAAAAACAAGATGAGTTAGACGTTTAAGATTTTCTGACGTTAGGACATTTTTTTGACGTTTTGGCGGCAGTAAAAAAAGCAAAATAAATTTACAATTAATAATAATAATAATAATAATAATAAGCACCCTACTGTCAAAACTATTATTTATTATAAAATTTGTATTATTATTATTTTAAATAAAACACAGTGGGATATTTTACATATACAGAATTTTCACAAGAACACAAAAGCCCAACGGATATTAAAACATTTAGGAGGGAATTAATATAGTGATCCATTTTGTTTACACACAGAGGAATTATTCTTCCACATTAAACTCACTGAAGCAGCAAAACACACACACTGAGTAAGGTGACCACATGTGCCTGGGCGATGGGCAGCCATGTATACCCATGGAGCAATTGGAGTTAGGTGCCCTGCTCAAAGGCATTTCAGCCATAGTATTTAATAGGACCAGGAATTGAACCGGGTACCTTTCGGTCGGCAAGGCTGGTTTCTTAACCTCAAGCATAATGACTGCCCCTTAAAGGTGTAAGTTCGGTTTTAAATATTAATCCTTAGCTCCAGCAGAGGGGCCACTTTTCTAATCCACGGCAAAAAGGGTAGGTGCTTGAGCACAACTAGGGGGCCCATCTGTGTGCATGCCTGGGTGTGTGGCTTTCGCAACACCACCATACCGCTGTAAAGCATAGTTTCCTAATGAGGTCAACAATCTGAGCCATCAGAAGAAATACAACCCCACCCCCTCGCACTCCAAACCACTTTGTCATGATTGACAGGAGACCACACCCCTCAGTCTGCCAAGTACCTGCACAGCATGTCTCGCCTTTCTCTAGATGTCAGCACTGAAGACCGACTGCAGCACATCACTTACTGTGTTTTCCTGCTCTGAAAATATTCCACCAGTCATAACGAATTAATTATTTCTGAGTGGGAGAGGCAAAACCGTGTGAAGTATCTGCACTCCTTAACATATATATACACACACATACATATACACACAGGCACACACATACACACATTATCCATCCACCTATATAAGTAGTTGATTAAAACAATTGCAACGTTATGCATTATCTATATTTACAGACATTATTAGGAAGGAGTCTCTCACCTCAAAACCCAGCCTGTCTTTTTCCTTCCAGAAGCAGAAGTGGGTCACCTTCTTGTCCCAGAATTCATCTGGTTTCACAACACACACCAGGGACACCTCGGCTGGGATGACATTCTATAGAGGCGCAGTGCAAAACAGAAGGCTGTAAGTCCTCCAGACACATTGCTTAGTTTACATCGATCGCAACAATAATATATTAACAACAAATACACTATAGAAACAAAGGTATTAGGACACCTCTACAGTCCTAAGGCTTGTCATTAAGGAACCAGGGTGTGAAGTTATTAATTAGAAGGTTGTGGGTTGTGATGTCCTGACCAATAGAGAACAGATAACCACAACAGGGGACTACCAAAAACAAGAACACAGATGGACTACAGTCTGCACAAAGTCCATCTATATGGTAAGTGGAGGACATAGATAATGGCCCAAGAAGGGGGCGTGTTTAAACTTTTAACTGTACTGTATACATATTTAATAGCTGAGCTCCCTCGTTGCTAAGATTTTCTGACAGGTGCTGTTTATGTTGATGATGATCTGAAAGTAGATTTGTTCAGAAGATTCAGTTCCCTGTCCTGATTAAACGCTGGAATTGAATTGTAACACCGGGTTGTAGGCGGACGTGAGAAGATCTCTGCCCAGAGCATTTCCCTCTGGCTGAAGGAGATTACCAATTTTGGGCAAGAGGAATCTGCAAAGCAATGTTTCACTGCTTATTTTGGAACGAACAGAGACTCTGTCAAGCTCCAACAGCCCTGAGAAATCCGGGTCAGGGACTGCCAGATGAGAACCGTTTCTCTTTCACACTATCAATAATTACTCAAAAAATTATCAATAATTCATCAAGAAATGTAGTTTCTTCTAATAGGTAACCATATAATGTTGCATGTTTTAATTTAATTTATTTAAATAAAATAAATTTTATTAAATTTTATTTAATTGGGGGGTTTACTGGGCAGATAGACCCAGGGCAGGATGCCAATCTATCGCAGGGCACACTCACTTACAGAGACATACACTATATGGGGCAATTTAAACCAATTCATTTTTGCTCAGGCCGGCACAGTGGTTACTGGTTAGAATGTTCAAATATCAGCATTGGAGATTCAGGTTCCAATCCCAATCTGGGTGGTGTTTTAATGTGATGTCCCTGAAGACATGGATTCAAGGTAAACTAAAGACTCTAAATTGCCCCATTTAGCGGGTGTTTGTGTGAGTAACTTTGCCCAGTAAAGGATTGGTGTCTAGTCCTGAGTGTATCTGCCCAGCACCTTCTTAAGCACATTTCCTCACACAAACAGACTATATGGGGCAATTTAGAGTGTTCAATTTGCCTTTGAATCCATGTTTTTGAACTGTGGGAGGAAACCAGAGAACCTGGAGGAAACCTAGTAGACACAAGGAGAACATAAAAACTTTATGCCAATTGAGATTCAAACCTAAATCCCCCTAGATTTCAAGTCAATGTTTTTATGTATTATCTAATTATAGTTATGAAGTGGAAGGGAACGATGACGGGAGCCAGGAATTCAAAAGCTTAAGAGTGGCTTTGTTAAAACTGGTTCCTGGTTGTATCTGCCCAGCACCCCAAATGTTCTCCCCTGGATGGGTTCAGGAAAACCCCCAACCCCCACGACCCTAGGAAAGGATTAGGTTGAAGATAATGGGTTGAGAGTTTTTAAAGTCATGCTGCTTAATTTAAAGTACAACTTAAATAAGCACCTGCAGCATCAGAACCACAGTCTTCACCACGTTCCACTGAGACCGTCTCCCATCCACAATCACAGTGAAGCCCCTGGCTTTACACTTTTCACTGTACAAGAGGAAGAACCAAAAATAGATTTAGTACAAACACAGCAGACATTAAAAAAACACATCTCTCTAAAGATCTGCAGGTGAATCCTTTGATCTTCATTCGCATCCCTTGGTTAGTCCAAGCCCTCACTCATCCTATGTCTTCCAGCTTGCACCCTTAACAACTCAAGCACCTCTACAACTGAGGTTCCACCATCTTAAGGGAATTCATGTCACTCCACTAAGCCTCTCTCTCTCCATTAGCTCCCTGTAGCTGCTCGCATTCAGTACAAGACGCTGACTCTGGGGCAGTCCTTGGCTTGTGGATAAGGAACCAACCTTGCGACTGGAAGGTCCCCGGTTCGATTCCCAGTCCCACCAAATATTATGGCTGAAGTGCCCACCACTCCAGGCATGTGTGTTCATTCTACACAGTGTGTGTGTGTGTGTGTGTGTGTGTGTGTGTGTGTGTGTGTGGTGGGGGGGGGGGGGTTCTGCACAAAAGGGTTTAATGTGGAGGACAAATTCCAAATTTGAGCCACAAGTACAGTTACAAAATATATCACCATCACTTTGATTCTGGCAAACCAAACAATCTCTGGATCTGGCCCCTCTTACCATCACTCTATATTTCCAAAATATCTGACTCATTCACTTCATTCTAGTGATTCAACCTCACCAAGTGGCAAATTCTCACTCTGTATTGTTCACATCTCGCTAAATGGTGGAACCATCTTCCCAACTCTGTAACGCTGAGTCATTTAGCATCTTCAAGAAACATCGCAAAACACATCCATTTCACAAACACTTGATATAAAATTAAAAAAGCCAGATTGGATAATTATGAGATTCGATTATTCTACCCCCCTGTCAAACTCAATTGCACCTGGGGCCAAAACTCAAAGTAAACTTTAGGTTAACCGGATAAACTTTTATTGACCACAATGAAAGTAAATGTTTTCTGAACATGAATAGGAATAAAAGCAGAATTATAAAATGTGAATTTTAAAAGTCTAAACTATGAACATGTCGTAATAAGATTATTAAAATTTTTTAATTATTAATGTTTTTAAAAAAGTAAAAATAACAAATCAAAACTGTTTTCTTTGCTCTTGGGCCAATTTAGGAAAATAAATTAAAACTTTAAATATTTCAGCTCTCCATAAAGATGTTCCTGTTAAAAATATACAAATTTAAAATATGAGCATACTCCAAAAATTCATATCGCTGTGTTAATAATAACAATAATAATAGATCAATGTAAAATGATTTGGTGGTCCGGATATAATTGTAGTATGGGCCAAATATGGCCCGCGGGCCTTGAGTTTGACACCCATGTTTTCCAGAACTTGTGTTGTTCTCTGATTTGTAAATCACTTTGGATAAAAGTGTCTGAAGTTATGAACCCATCACTCACATGGAGGAGTGTTTAGGTTAAAATAAGATGCGTCTCTCTACTCTACATCTTGGTACCATTCACAGGCACTGAGTGGTTCGATACAAACCCAAAGGGAAGTCTAACGAGGGTCATGTATTAAAAAAAAAAAAAAACCTTTTAGAAGCCAAGCTCCCAAACAGCTTTTAGCATTTCCTAAAAATCAATAGACACGTTCTATGACATAACAGCAGAAATACTAATCCCTGCTTAACGTATCACATTTCTCCCGAAGGCTTTTCTAATAGACATAGTGCATTTACTCTGCACTATACAGGTCCAAAAACAACACGACTGCTGGTTAAAGACCGGTGTTGGGTGGCTGAGCAGACCTGGGGATGCCAAGGAGGTAGTCCAGTGTGGAGCTCAGCTCCTCCATGCTCGTTTGCTCCGTGCATAACGGGATGGTCAGGATCAGCCCACTGCGCCGGTCCTTTCCTCCTGATGACAAAAAGGAGACAAGAAGATTAATTTCATTAATTAATTTTAAGAAGCAAAACATTTGATATCTGATTAGGGAGCTTTTGTTATAATGTGAAATTTTAAAAGGATATGCATTGAGATTAGGGCCGCAACAACGAATCGCTAAAAAGCGATTACGAAAAGTGTCCACAATGAATTTCATTATCGATTCTTCGTGTCGCACAATTTGCGCGTTACTCGCAATGTCGTAACCTAATTAATGCTCAAGCTTTAATTTTCTGACAGTATGATTAAAGACCCTGCCCTCTATGGGAGTGAGGGAGGATAAATTGCATTTAAATGGGGATGAGGTAACATATTAGAGCTACTCAAATTTGTGTAATTACCATTTTTTTTTTTACACACAATGCTACATAGTGTCAGTGTGTGTGTTAAGATTTGTTTTAATAGCTCTTTGGGTGACTTAGATGCCTTAAACTCATACTGTAAATAAATCCAGAAATGTATTGACCTGCCTAATAAAGATTGTTAATGAATTTATTTTATCCGATTCATCAATTAATGGAGAGAGAAAATAATCAACCGATTAATTGATTACCAAAATAATTGTTAGTTGCAATTCTAATCAAGACGAAACCAAAAAAAAAAAAGAAAGATTTAGCTGCGATGGAAATGGTGCAATTAAACCCAGAACAGTTTTGCAGAGGTAGACACACTAACCGCTGCACTAATAAATTAATATCCCGTTTCTAGCAGGAAACGGAATATTAAGCCTCTGAAAATGAAAGTGGTCTAAATTTACAGAACTACAAGTCTGTTAATTAATTCTAAAATTAGAACAGCCTCCTCCATGATGTCTTACCTGATAAGAAAGCCAATCTCTTTTTGAGGACAGGGAGGATGTTGGAGGCCTCCATGCTGGAATCAGTTGAGCGAATCAGACTGCAGGAAACAGAAGGTGCAAAATCATGAAACATAAATCAAAACAGCATTGACAGAACTAATAAGATCTGTCCAAAAAAAATAAAATAAATAAAAAAAGGTTTGCACACACTTGACCATCTGATATTTGCTACACTGCTTTATGTGCAATATTGTATACATGATTGATTATGATTCAAATGTGCAATATTACACCACTACCGGACCCACAGTGCAACATTTAAAAATTTTAATTTAATATTTTTCTATCTTGGGGTGGCACGGTGGCTTAGTGGCTAGCATGTTCACCTCTCAGTGTTGGGGATTCCCGGTTCGAATCCCAATCTGGGTGGAGTTTCCATGTTCTCCCCGTGTCCGCTTGGGTTTCCTCCGGGTTCTCCGGTTTCCTCCCACAGTCCAAAAACATGGATCAAGGTACATTGAATTCTCCAAATTACCCCATATAGAGTGTGTCTGTTTGAGTGAGTGTATGCTCAGTAATAGATCGGTGCCCTGTTCAAAGCGACTTACCAGTATACCAACTTAATTAGGGTTAGAACACAGGGTTGATGCAGCATCTTTGGAGCAATGAGGGTTAAGGTTCTTACTCAAGAACCCACTTAGTTCAGTGGATCTGGGATTTGAACCCACAACCTTTAGATTTCTTGCGCAATATCCTAACCACTGACATACCACACCCTCACCCCTCGTTACAATAGCTAAATATTTGCCATTTGAAATGAGGCTCTGCATATACGCACACGGCACCCCGTCACAAAGCTCACATCTCTGTTCATACTGCCAGAGCACACGATTCAAACTTTCATCCTGAACTAGTTTAAAGCATTTTAAACCGCATTCAGGGCAAGAGATGACCAAATCCCGCGGCCTTGTGCTCGACGTGTGGTTTACAGCAAGAAGAGTTTGGTTAAGCAACACTTGTGGGGTCTGGCCCAGATTTGAAAAACGCAGGTCTGGATTGCAATCAATATTCCAATTCATTCCAATGATGTTCAGAGGAGTTGGCCTCAGCGTTTTGTGGTGTCACTACACATTAAATCAAATCCATATCATTAAAGTCTTAACAGATGGTCAAGGTTCTGTTACAAATGGAAGAACTTTCCTTTAACTAATGCTTAGAAACTGGAAATATACTGGTTCATTAAAATGAGACAGCATGAATCGGAACAACGCTGCAGGCACAGTAATTCATATTTCAATCAATCATCTCCTGAAACTGATGCATATATAATTATAATGTGTGTGTATGTATATATATATATATATATATATATATATATATATATATATATATATATATATATATATATATATATATATATATACCCCCCCCCCCCCCCCCCCCCCCCCCCCCCCCCCCCCCCCCCCCCCCCCCCCCCCCCCCCCCCCCCCCCCCCCCCCCCCCCCCCCCCCCCCCCCCCCCCCAATAAAAGGTTGAAAATATAAGCAAAAAAATTATCTTGTTGATTTATTTGAAATTTATATTTACTTACATGATTTTATACATTTAATGTAAAAATGTTCCAAAAATTGTTCATATTTCACTGCATTAAATCAAATCGCAGAATTGTGGGGAATTCCTAAATATCGTGGGGAGTTCCTAAAATAATGGAATGGTTGAAGAATCGATATCGGATCAAATAGTCATGAAGGCTCCAATTTACAGCCCTAGTCATGACACATTATACCTGGAGAAGTGAGTCTTTTTTAAGAACCCAGATTGGTAACTCGCAACAGTGGACCTGGGATATAAACCCACAACCTTTAGATTGATAATCCAGCACCCTAACCACTGAGTTACCAAAGCCAACGGGTGCAGGATGGGAAAAATTTGAGAACTACTGACCTAAAGCTGTTCCACTTTGACTGATCTACTGAAATAATACATCAATATGGTGTTACACAAAGCTGTGATTCTTTTCCAGAACACCCAAATGCCCCCATTACACACTGAAAACCATTCTTTCCACTTATCCACAAATCCAATTTGTTTTCACATGAAAGCCATCAGCTTGAAGAAGCCACGCAACTCATTAAATTAAATCTCTGCATTTTAAAGACTGAAATCAAACAGCCACACACTGAACCCAATTCAGTAACCTACAGAACCCTTTAACGTTTAGAGAATGTTGTGTCTTCAGTGTCAAATAAACTACGAGGCCCAGAAACCCATCGGTTCTTGTTTGTACCAGTCAGAACCAGGTACCAGCAACAGTACAGCTTGTTTCTGGACGGGAGACACGGTGAAAACACAGGCTTATTCTTTCTGGGATCAGAGATCCCAGTACAACGCGCAGTGGGATAAGATTTAGAGATGTCGGTCTACAGCTTTGATGAATCACAGACCCAGATTAGGGGAATTAAAACGATAATACTGTAAATCAATAAGGTTGTGCATTATTGTGAATACATCGAGGGAAGGTGGTGTTAGGCACTACACGTAGAGAAGTGTGCTTACACATTTTTCCTGTTATTAATTTACCATAACGCACAACCTCAAGTGTCTTATTGCAAACAAGGTTAAGTGAGTGCTGATCGCTGATCTAGTGGCCAAGTTAGAGAAAGCGGTTTATAAAATACGTGTTGTATATATCACACATTGAAATGAATGTGAAGTAAATCTAAATGTTTCTGATTAATTTACTATATATACAACCTCGAGTGCCTTATCGCTTTTATAAAACGTTTATAAAAACTCACTATACAAAAAATAAATAAAAAAATAAAAAATAAAAAAAACGGTCTGATTTACACATTTATCAGAAAACAATTTCATGATGTAATCTAGTCCGGGTTTTAAAGTGAATATTGATTGCCGAGTAACAGGATACCGGTTTTTCTAAAATTAAAAAAATTAATGCCATCTAGTGGCCAAAATACAAATCAGACTTTATAAACAACAGCTGAAACAGGTTTAGTGCTCATCAGGAATCAGCTCTCTGTAGATTTTAATCTGTATTTTCATTTATGGTACATGATTTTAAATAATGTATTGTATCTCACATTTATAATAATCATGTGTTAACATCCTAATTTTTAATTTAAAGTGGCTTACAAGTAATAATACACAAATGCCTTAAAAACCTGGTAAAAATAGTAAATAAAGAATGGTCAAAACAATAGTCCTCAATCAGCTGTGTAAGCAAAGTGCTGCTGGTTCATACAATGATGCAATCAGTTTTCACAAAGAACAAAAGCTAAAGACATCACTATTTAGAATGTCATCCTGTATCCTGAACACTGATTTTACATCCAGACATATGTCAAAAGTTTGGACATGCCCCCTTTGTACTCTATAGTCTATTTCCTCCACTTAACATATAGATGGACTTTTTTTTCAATTACAGACTGTAATCCATCTGTGTTCTTGTTGTTGTTAGTCTCCTGTTGGTTCTCTGTTGGTCAGGATCATCACAGAACAGGTGTAATTTGGGTGGTGGATTGTTTATTGTCAGTTCTGCAGTGACACTGATGTGGTGAGGGGATTTTAGTGCAGCAGTGCTGCTGGAGTGTCATTTAAACACCTCAGTGACACTGCTGGGATAGGAATAATGCACCAACCAAATAATCCCTGCTCTGTGGTGGTTCTATTGGGGTTCTGACCATTAGAACAGAGTAAAGGGGACGTACACAGTATGTAATGTCGAACACAAACAGATGAAATACAGTCTGGAATTGTAGAACTACAAAGTCCTTAAATTAATTGGAACTGGAAACATGGACAATACGTGGTGCAAAAAGGGGGCATGGCCAAACTTTTGATTGATACCGGACACACACACAGACAACATTTTTTCTCCTACAGCATCACACTGTTCTACAAACACAGGCCAACATGTTTCTGCTTTCGTTTTTTAAAACCACATCACATGCAGACTAAGAGAACGTCATTAACTCCATTGGAGAAAACATTGAAGTCTTACCTCTAAAAGTGGCCAACATTAGCGAGATCCTTCCGCTCAGGAGTTTCCTCCTTGGCCCATGCTCTTTAATGAGAACATAAAAGGGAGGGGATGGAAAATAAGAGAGAAGAGAAAAAAGAAGCATTAGGAGGGAACCAGAGTGAAAATAACCCATTCAAAATACCTTTGATCATTTTCTGTTTCTTTTGTTCGGTTCGATCAGACCAGGGTTCTGCTCGGTACACTCGTCACTCAGTGCAGAGCGATCACACCTCAGTTTCAAAAGGATGAGTTTGTAGATAAACTGCTTAGGGGAGAATGTCCCATCAGCATCCGATAATCACCAGCCAGCACAGCAGCTCCATAAGAGTTAAGAGCCAGAAATGCACTTTTAATATTAAACATGGAAAAGAGCCATAACAATCAAAAGTGGAGCTTCCATACTGCAGTGGAGTCAGCATGACTTTAACAGTAAGGGAAAGTGACAGATCATCCAATCACATGCTGTAAAGTTTGGGTCCAACATTAAATCTGTAATAGTGTGTACTTGGAGGAAACACACCGTATGGGTAGCATTGGACTTTGGTTTGGGTTTGGGGTTTTACTGCCACTTTAGCACCTATTTGGCTATTTTTGGCATACACTTGGTTACATTATGTCTTGATGGGGAAGAGATTGGTCAAAAGAATATTAGATTAGGTGTTTCAACTGTAGGTGTGATAAAAAGTTAGGTGTCATGTTCTTTTCTTGGTAGTATGATCTTCTGATGTGGTTGGAGGGAGGGCAGATTGTCAGGTAGTGTTGGGCAAACAGTCAAGAGATGATTAAAACAGAAAATTTCCATTTCGCATAGACAGGTGTGCACTGCAGCAAAACAAAATCCATCAACTTCTTATTTCAGAAGCCTATAATAGTCTGAACTAAGGCAGAATGGTTCGAATACCAATCTGGGTGGAGTTTCCATGTTCTCTCCGGGTTCTCCGATTTCCTCCAACAATCCAAAAACATTCATCAACCAAGGTCAACCAAGTTCTCCAAATTGCCCCATATAGAGTATGTTTGTGTGTGTGAGTGTGTGTCCAGCAATAAGGTTTCTTCCTTAAAATAACATTACAGGGAGTTTTTTTCTTGCCACTGTCGCTTCGGCTTGCTCTTTGGGGGTTTAAAGGCTTATATCACTGTACAGCTGTTTTGTGAAAATGCACTATTGTAAAAAGCACTATATACATATCGAGCAGCTGCGTTGACTGCACAAAGACCCTAGGGGGAGCTCCTGCGCACACTAGCCACCCATGGCAAACAATGTTACATCATCGCAAAATCAAAATGCCTCACACTGGGGTTAAAAAACGTATTATAATATAATATATATAATCAGACATCTTCAAAATCTACCTAAATGAGACTAAAAATGCAACCTAGTTACCACGATGTGGCAGGGGTGTAGAGGAATGGACAGGATGCAATTGGCTCCTGTAGGCGATAGATGGTAATAACAGGAATGTAACACCTCAGGGGTTGTAATGGTCCGTGTGCAGTTTATAGGAGCTGGGGTGTGACGTACAGTGCGTAATGACCTTGCAGCTGTAAAGCTTAGAAAGATGGTAGACTTTTCAGACCTTCCACCGAGCACATCCCAAGCGTGCAGGCTGTGTGACTCATAGGTTTAGGACATGCCTTTAAAATGCAAAACACTCAGCACACCAAGTCACGTGTGCTGTGAGTCAGACTATGTGGTTTCTATGGAAACGAGTCATCTGCGAGGAGCTTCATAATTATGAAACTCCGAAAAAGTTGATCTAGACGGTGCTCACGCACTCATGCCCATGAAAGATACATCTGTGCTAAAAGCTCACAATGTCCCTTTCTCAAAACACTATGTACCTGATCTATGTACCGATTCATGTCTGCATGACCGACAACTAAAACGCCATAATGAAGCACACAAATGTAATTCAACAGCGACCATACCAATATCTGTTGTGAAGTTATTGCACCGCAGCACACATAAATGTACGCAAGAGCAGATGCTTAAAATTTGTAAAGCTTATTCCATCCATTCATTATCTTCCGCTTTATCCTATATTAGGGTCACGGGGGGGGGGGGGGGTTCTCCATGCCCATCTAGGGGAGAATGTTTCGGGCGCTGGGCAGATACATCCAGGACAGGACGCCAATCTATCACTGGGCACACACTCCCACACACAGACACACTCCATAAGGGGCAATTTGGAGAACTCAATTGACTTGATCCATGTTTTTGGACTGTGGGAGGAAACCCACGCAGACACGGGGAGAACATGAAAACTCCACCCAGATGGGGATTCGAACCGGGAATCCCTAGTGCTGAGAGGCGAACGTGCTAACCACTAAGCCACCATGCCGATGTAAAGCTTATTATCTTAAAACAAATATAATAATACATACATTTTTTTTTATTGGCCGACCAAAAGGCAGATGCAGAGAATCCTCATGTTAAAAACATAAATAAAAAAAAATAATAATAATAAAAATAATTTTAAAAAAAATCTATAGACCTCAGCATAAAAAGTCTCCATTTAATAGAACACTGGTTCAATTAGAAATCAATTCAGGGTGAGGTAGCTTAGTGTTAAGGGTGCTGGGCTGTCAATGCGAAGGTTTAAAGTTCGAAACCCAATCCTACTGATGTTATCAGAGTGGGCCCTTGACCCTTATTTTTCCGAAGGTGCGGTATCATGGCTGACCCTGAGTTCTGACCCCAAACATCATGTTGGGATATTTCTAAGTTGTTTTGGATAAAAGCGTCTGCAGAGTGACCTCACGTAAATGACCTCATTTGGATAGGTAACGTGACTGAAATTCTCTTCTTTCATCAGGGACAATGATATGAAAACACTGTTACATATAGTACATTAACACTTTGGGTGTAATACAAAACACCTGAATAAATAAAGAGAACGACAATTTATACCAGACCCGAAAAAATATGGTATAAGAACATTTAGGTTTAAGCCGAACTAGAGGAAAAAGCAACGAACACAATCGTTGTACATGTACACACACATACACACAAACTGCACACACTTATTTGGTTTTGATTAAATTGTGGGGCTTTACATTCCAAAACCAGATGCAGACAATTTATACCAAACCAAAATAAAATTGGTATAAAAACATTTTGTTTTAAGCCAAACTAGAGAAAAAAAGCAAACAGAACTGTTGTGCATGTACATGTACACACACACACACACACACACACACACAACTGCACGCACTTATTTGGTTTCGATTAAATTGTGGGAACTTCACATCAAACAGAAGGACGCAGATACAGACAGAAGGACGCAGATGCCAATCGATACCAAACCAAACGTACGCAGACACAGGGACAGACACACAGACGCCAATCGATACCAAACCAAACGTACGCAGACAAAGGGACAGACACACAGACGCCAATCGATAGCAAACCAAACGTACGCAGACACAGGGACAGACACACAGACGCCAATCGATAGCAAACCAAACGTACGCAGACACAGGGACAGACACAGACACCAATCGATAGCAAACCAAACATACGCAGACACAGGGACAGACACACAGACGCCAATCGATAGCAAACCAAACGTACGCAGACACAGGGACAGACACACAGACG
>JAFMOD010001406.1:636238-699341 GCA_019802435.1 Corydoras maculifer
ACAGACACACAGACGCAGACGCCAATCGATACCCAAAAAAAAAGTGGTATTAAAACATTTAGTTTTAAGGCCAAACTATCGTTGTGCATGAACACAAACAAAATAACACACACTTATTTGCTTTTGATTAAATTGTGGAACTTTATATTCCAAAAACAGACACAGACGGACGATGGATGCGCACAGAGGCAGACAATCTATACCAAACCAAAATAAAATAGGTATAAAAACATTTACTTTCAGGCCGAACTACAGAAAAAGCTAAGAGCAGAATTGACAGACAGGCTGACACTTTCACACTCTGCTATTCCCCTCCAAGAAAAAACTAAATATATCAACTTTATATTTCAGAAGCCTATAATAACCAAACTAATGACTGCAACGTCATACAGGTCTCCATCACATATCCTCTCTGTACAGATGGCTTGACAGAAAGAGAAGCTCCCCATCCCCTGGTCGCAACCCGTTTATATAGCCGTTGTAGCACCACCCTTGGGGTATACCAAACATGTTTTGGGGTCTAATGACCGATCATAACATCACTATAACAATTAAACAATATACAATTCTTTACTTTAGCTTGCTAGCATATACACACCATTCCATCAATATTTTTATTGAATTGGGCGTGATAGCTCAATGGTTAGGGTGTGGGCTATCAACCTGAAGGTTGACGGTTTAAATCCCAGGTCCACTGAAGATCCCAACGTGGGTCCTTGCGCAAGGCCCTTAACCCTCATTGCTCCAGGGATTTTGTGATTAACCCTGTGCTCACCTTGTATGTCGCTTTGGCTAAATGACCAAATGTAATGTAATATATGTTAGATGCAGACGTGCGCAGACAGATCGGCTGACACAGGCATGCATAGACTGACTTTCTCTGCTCTTCCCCTATGAAAAAACACAAACCCTAATTTTACACCACCACAATAAAATCACAATCAGTGTGAAGTGAGTCTTTCTATATACAGCATGTGGAAACAGTTACAGAACTAACAGGTTCCATGAAAAGGCATTTGTGCTGGGTAATAAGGCATACGGGGTTGGGAGGATTTTTGATTTACTAATATTTAAAATCATATTGACTATTTATTTTGACATTTATTGGGATAATTCATTTCTTAAAGGTTTTTTGTACTTTTGTTGAGACGTTGAAAGCGTTCAGCATTTAATGAATAGTTTTAGGTAGCAGTTGCATTCTTTGAAAGCCAAGAACAAGAACATATTTAACCTATTTAAGTTACACATTGGCAAAAAATAATAGCATTAATAAAACGTTGAAGAAAAAAAGACTTTTTTTATGGGTTTGTCTTTCTTTATGATTGTGTCTCACTTTCTACCATACTGTATTATTTACCTCTTCAACTCTGAACCTTGTGGGATCATGTGGTCGGATCGGATTGCCTTGGCTTGGAACGAGGCCGAAAAACTAGTGCGAAATACGATCCATCTTTCTTCATGAAACCCCTGAAGAGCAAACAGCAGGACTGACAAAGATGCAGAGACTATTCTAACGTCCATTTCACAATATTGTGAAACATCATAACAGAATAGCAGAATTCGCATATTTGCAACCTAACAGAGTGGAAGTGTATTAAAGGTGTAAGTGAATGTACAGAGCGATCTGAATTTTAACACAGTAGTGGTTTTAACCATCAGAGAACAACATAACGTATACTAACAAACTAGACAAACCCATAGACTGTGGTCTGTAACTGTGGAAATAAATTCATCCATCCATCCATTATCTTCCACTTTATGCTCTAGTAGGGTCGCGGGGGGTTCCCCATGCCAAACCAGGGGAGAACGTTTCGGGCGCTGGGCAGATACACCCAGGACAGAGCGCCAACCTATCGCTAGGCACACACAAACTCTACATGGGGCAATTTGGAGAATCCAACTGACCTTGATCCATGTTTTTGGACTGTGGAAGGAAATCCGAGAACTCGGAGGAGACCGGCACAGACACAGGGAGAATATGGAAACTCCACCCAGATGGGGATTTGAACTGGGAATCCCTAGCGCTGAGAGGCAAATGTGCTAACCACAAAGTTACCATGCCAACCACAACTAAAATCAGTTAATATTAATGTCATAATAAAGTGGACCTTTCGATACTTGGATTTGGGTCACTGGATTAAATCTTCAAAAAACAAAGCCAAAACGTGTTCTGTTTTTTATTTTGCCATATAAAACTCATTTTCCATTATAAATCGTGTAGTTCTGGGCCTTAAATCTAATTGGCTGAGCCATTTGTTTTCAATAAACACATATATGAATCAACTCATTTTTTTTTTATTATAGTGTGCTTGTAACAGTTTTATAAAAGTATTATTGTATTGTGCATTATTGTAAATAAATCACGGAAAAGAGGTGGAACTGTACTTTACCAATTGTCGGGTCTAATACAGCTATCCTGGGATTTATTTGAAATAATGCACAACCTCTCATGCCATATTAAACAATCAGTTTTATTGGTTATATGCTTAAATAAAGAATTAAGTAAAGACTTATTAATTAGCTTTTTCATTAATATCATTAAAGTCCCTAAACCTTTTTGGTGGCACAGTGGTGTGGCAGGTTTAAAGTTTCTAACACGGAGCAAAAAGGTGCCGGAATGAATTCCTGGCTGGGGTGAACGGGGGTCCTCTCGGTGTCAAAGTTTACTTCCGGTACTCCAGTTTCCTTTCACATTCCAATGGCAGTCAAAGGCTTGTGGTAAAGAAACCAGCCATGTGATCTGAAGAACCCTAGTTTAATTCCCTGTTACACCAAGTGGAATATTTTAAAATAGGCGGTACAATGGCAAAGTGGTTAAAACATTTGCCTCTAAGCACTAAGAGTTTCTCACCGTGTCCGGTTTTCCAGTCCATAAACATGGACTCAAGGTGAATTTGCTGCGCTAAATTGCTTCATATAGTGTGTCTCTGTGTGAGTATGTGTGCCCAGTGGTAGATGTTTCGGGTGTATATGCCCAGCACCCAAAACATTCTCCCCTGAATGGGCATGGGGAACCTGACCGCTATCCAAGCAGAGGATTAAGCGAAAGATAATAAATGAATCCAGTGATGGATTGGCGCCTCTATCTGCCCAGCGCCCGAAACGTTCTCCCCTGGTTGGGCATGGGGAACCCCACCGCGACCCTAATGGAGGATAAAGGGAGATAATGAATGAATAAATAAATGAGTTAAAGTATTTGGCCCTATATAGTGTGCGAGTGTGAGCCCAGCGATGGATTTGTGCCCTGTCCTGGGTGCATCTGCCCAGCGCCCAAAACACGCCCTGGACGGGCATGCCCATCACCCACCCCCACCACCACTACTACTAAGCAGTTCAGATAAGTGAAATTATTAACAAATACATTACACCAAAGAAATTTCAGTTTACTACCAAAATAACACCATCATGTATAATTATTATGTTAGTATAACTAGACCATTCACACTAGACACGTAGTTGCATTAATAATAATTTAAAAATAAATAAATACATTTTTTAAAATTACGGTAGTATAACTTTATACAAAATCCGAATTGAGATACTAATATTAATATGGGTCTATTAGGAATTTGTGTACTATTTTCATATACTACTTAGTGTTCATGTTCGAATCCCCATCTGGGTGGAGTTTCCATGTTCTCCCCGTGTCCGCGTGGGTTTCCTCCGGGTTCTCCGGTTTCCTCCCACAGTCCAAAAACATGGATCAAGGTCAATTGAATTCTCCAAAATTGCCCCATATAGAGTGTCTTTCAGTGAGTGAGTGCGTGCCCAGCGATGGATTGGCACCTGTTCTGTGTGTATCTGCCCAGCACCTGAAAATTTCCCCCCTGGATGGGCATGGGGAGAAAACACAGCCCCACCACAGCCCCTATTAGATGTGAAGTCTGCATCAGTTGCAATATTTCCGAGCAGGAACTATTATAGATGGGCGGCACGGTGGCTTAGGGTTGGCATGTTCTCCTCTCAGCTCTAGGGATTCCCGGTTCGAATCCCAATCTGGGTGGAGTTTCCATGTTCTCGCCCTATCCGCGTGGGTTTCCTAAGGTTCTCCGGTTTCTCCCACAGTCCAAAAACATGGCTCAAGGTCAAGTGAATTCTCAAAATTGCCCCATATAGAGTGTGTGTGTGCCCACTGATAGATTGGCACCCTGTCCTGGGTGCATCTGCCCAGCGCCCGAAACATTTTCCCCCTGATGGGCATGGGGGAACCCCTCCCGCGACCCTAATAGAGGATAAAGCAGAAGATAATGGATCGATGGATGGATGGATGGATGTATTAAAATACGATTGGCAAATAGCGGTCAGATCAAACAAACGGCGTGTTGGCGTTCCAATGCAGACGGGTCCCTGATCGGCCTGTAGCGTCGCGATCAGGCACCTTTAGAACCTCAGGTAGCTCGATTGGTCTGTTGGTAAACCAGCAATCACGAAGATAAAGACAATTTTTTTCTAGTTTACATTTATAAACTGTTGTCCATGAGAACCGTCGCCATGAAGCCAGACGCTTTGCAGGGTCTGCCTGCTGTTGAGCGCTGAGCGTCATCCAAGCCTCAACCGAGCTCCAGAACCACACAAGAAGCGCTAAAGAACCGTTCTCCATAACGACTAACCCCCAGCGTGCATTAAAAGCAACTTCTCAGTGATGAATTACCTTTTTTCTGCCCGTGCGAGCCGCTCGGATGATGCCACCGTTGTTGCCTTTACCGCTGCAAAGCGGCTAACTCGGCTAAACCTTTAGCGACAGTGTTTGTTAAAGAGGGGCGGGGCGACGCTCTCAAAGCCACGCCCACGACACGCCAGCCAATCAGGATTTTTCTTGAATTTTCTTAAAAGAAAACAGTTTTTTATGAGCAAGGCCAAATAACAGAGGCGGTTTTACAGTGACTTAGTGGTTAGCATGTTCTCCTAATCCCGGTTCGAATCCCCATCTGGGTGGAGTTTCCATGTTCTCCCTGTGTCCACGCAGGTTTCCTCCAGGTTCTCTGGTTTCCTCCCACAGTCCAAAAACATGGATCAAGGTCAATTGCATTCTCCAAATTGCCCCATATAGACTGTGTCTATAGCTCTGCCCAGCGCCCGAAAACGTTCCCTACTCGCGACCCCACCCCTGCGACCCTGGTAGAGGATTGATGGCTGTATGGTTTTAGAGTTAAACAAGCAAAAAATAAAGAAAGTCTTTTTTAAAAACCACCCCTATATCGTTTTAAATGACTTCATCCTAAATTAATTCTGTTTGTGAAGTATAAAATTTAGTAGGGAGTGGTAGCTCAGTTATTAGGGTGTTGGGCTATCAATCAGAAGGTTGGCGGTTCAAATCCCAGGTCCACTGAAGTTACCAGTGTGGGTCCTTGAGCAAGACCCTTAACCCTCATTGCTCCAGGGAGGTTGTGATTAACCCTGTGCTCACCTTGTAAGTCGCTTTGGATAAAAGCGTCTCCTAAATGACCAAAATGTACAAAATGTAGTAGAAAATCTGCAATGTATCCATAGAAAATAAAATGTATTAATTACCACTAGCGGCGGCACGGTGGCTTAGTGGTTAGCACGTTCACCTCTCAGCACTAGGGATTCCAGGTTCAAATCCCCATCTGGGTAGAGTTTCCATGTTCTCCCCGTGTCTGCGTGGGTTTCCTCCGCGGTCTCCGGTTTTCTCCCACCGTCCAAAAATATGGATCAAGTCAATTGAGTTCTCCAAATTGCCCCATATAGAGTGTGTATGCGTGCGTTGCTGTGTGAGTGAGTGTGTGCCCAGCGATAGATTGGCACCCTGTCCGGGGTGTATCTGCCCAGCGCCCGAAACTTTCTCCCCTGGATGGGCATGGGGAACCCCACCGCGACCCTAATATAGGATAAAGCGGAAGATAATGAATGAACAAATGAATGATAATTACCACTAATTAGTTATTGGTTATTTTTTTTATTGATTCATTTGTTGTGACCAACGATGAACAATTCCAGAACAGTTTTTTTCCAGCCACACAGGCTAACATTCATCCATCCATTATCTTCCACTTTATCCTCTATTAGGGTTGCGGGGGGGGGGCAATGCCCATCTAAGGGAGAATGTTTCTGCTGCTGGGCAGATAAACCCAGGACAGGGCACCAATCTATCGCTGGGCACACACTCACTCACACAAACACACTCTATATGGGGCAATTTTGGAGAATCGAACTGACCTTGATCCATGTTTTTTGCACTGTGGGAGGAAACCGGAGAACCCGAAGGAAACCCACACGGACACGAGGGACACGACATTCTCCTCCGGATGGGCATGGGGAACCCCTTCCCCGACCCTTGAAGAGGATTAAGCAGAAGACAACGAAAAAATGAATGTTCAGCATTGCCCTTATTGCATAATATGCTAATTATAAAGTGCAGTTCATGTTATAATGCATGACTATGACAATCTTATGTGAAATAAACCCATAAAAGTTTATTTTTCTTCTATTAGATCTGAAACAATGCACTGATGAAATTCCCATTAGTTAAAAGACCACAACGCAATTCCACTGAGGCTATTTTAGATATGTATATGTAATTAAATGAGGGGCTTTTGAGCTAATGGATGGAGCGAGGTAATGACTTAATGGATGTTATAACATGGATTATAGAAGCCTAGGCCGTGGCTTTGGCTTTACTCTGTAAGAAAGTTGGAAATATATTATTGTCTTAATGGCTTTATATGTTGCATGATTACCAATATGAAGAATGGTTTTAATCTGACAACTTTGAGAAAAAGAATTGCAGGATTTGTCATTATCCCGTTGTGATCACGACTTATTTTTGAGCGACTGGATAAGTGGCAGTACGGTTCTGTCAATACACGACATATAATATATATAGGGGTTAGTTTATGACATTTGGGGTTATATTTACTTTAAAAGTGTTTTATGGCAGTTTTATGGTAGTATTATATGTCCATCCATCCATTGTCGTCCACTTTATCCTATATTAGGGTTCCTCATGCCCATCCAGGGGAGAACGTTTCGGGTGCTGGGCAGATACACCCAGGACAGGGCGCCAATCCATCGCTGGGCACACATTCACTCACACACACAGACATACACACTCTATATGGGGCAATTTGGAGAAATCAATTGACTTGATCCATGTTTTTGCACTGTGGGAGGAAACCGGAGAACCCGGAGGAAACCCACGTGGACACGGGGAGAACATGGAAACTCCACCTAGATTGGCATTCGAACCAGGAATCCCTAGCGCAGAGAGGCGAACGTGCTAACCACTATGCCACCGTGCCGCCCTAGTATTATATGTAATAATCCAAATAATTTTTTAATATAAACAAGATAAATTATAAATCATAATTCCATGTGTGAACATTTGAATACATGTGAAATTATAAAGAGAAATAGAATTTGTGTTTTACAGCGTGAGATTTGAAGAATATGGCTAATTGTGAACTAGATTGGCACCCTGTTCTGGGTGTATCTGCCCAGCGCCCGAAACGTTCTCCCCTGGATGAGCATGGGGACCCCCCCCCCCAACCCTAGAAGAGGATAAATAATGGAAGATAATATAAATTAGGTTTCAAAATACCAACATTTCCTCTACATGTGATGGCTGTTCATTGTTTTTTCCTTTTGTTGAAGACACAACAACGAAACATCTGCCAACCCTGCTGTCATGTTATGACCTTTGCCTCCTTTATTACCTCCTTCCACATTCCTCACGGCAGGATGCTCACTCCTACAAATTGTGGAACTGGTACTCTATGACTTCACTTGTAGACAGTTCGTGGGAAGATTCTAAGGTTTTGGTGTTTAGTACTTAGAGATATGTCTGGAAAAGTAATTGAAATTCTGGCGGCGCTAGTGGTTAGAACATTCTCCTATCTGTGCTGGGGATCCAGGTTCAAATCCCGATTTGGGTGAAGTTTTCATGTTTTCCCCGAGTCCATGTGGGTTTCCTATGGGTTCTTCAGTTTCCTCTAACAGTCCAAAAACATGAATTAGGGTGAATTGAATGCTCTAAATTGCCCCATATAGTATGTGTGTTTGTGGGAGTGACTGTGTGACCAGCGAGGGATTCGTGCCCTGTTCTGGGTGTATCTGCCCATCAGTCTAAATGTTTTCCCCTGAATGGGTATGGGACCCCTCGCAACCAGAGTATAGGATTAGCGGATAATGATGGTCTATTAAGATGTCAATCTGAAGGTTGTGGGTTCAAATCCCAGGTCCACTAAATTTACCAGTGTGGGTTCTTGAGCAAGACCCTTTACCCTCATTACCCTTTGTGTAAGACCTTTAGCCCTCACTGCTCCAGAGGGGCTGTATAATGTGTTCTAACCCCACCCAGGTGGTAGGGACTCACAGTGCTTAGTGTGTTAGGCTGTCAATCTGAAGGTTGGGGGTTCAAGTCCCAGGTCTTTTGAAATTACCAAAAAGGTCCTTGTGTAAGACCCTTATTCATTACTGCTCAAGGGGAGCTGTATAATAAACCCCGTGTCCTGACCCCTCCCAGGAGGTGGGGGCTGAGTGATTAGTTTGTTGTGCTGTCAATCTTAAGGTTGGGAGTTCAAATCCCAGGTCTTTTGAAGGTACCAATATGGGTCCTTGTGTAAGACCCTTAACCCTCACTGCACCGGGGGGGCTGTATGATAAACCCTGTGTTCTGACCCCACCAAGGAAGTGGGGGCATTGGTGTTAATGTGTTATGCTGTCAATCTGAAGGTTGGGGTTTCAAATCCCTGGTCCTTTAAAGTTACCAATATGGGTCCTTGTGAAAGACCTTTAACCCTCACTGCTACAAAGGGGCTGTATAATGAACCATGTGTTCTAACCCCACCTGGTGGTGGGGGCTCAGTGGTTAGTGTGTTGGGCTGTCAGTCTGAAGGTTGGGGGTTCAAATCCCAGGTCCTTTGAAGGTACCTATATCGGTCCTTGTGTAAGACCCTTAACCCTCACTGCTCCAGGGGGGCTGTATAATGAACCCTGTGTTCTAACCCCACCCATCAAGTTGGGATACTTGTAAGCCACTTTGGATAAAAGCCTCTGCTGAATGACCTCATGTTATACAATGCAACATGGCCTCTATACTAAACCTTCATAATTCAAACTCCAATTGGTGCCATATGTTTATGTTCTTGTGCAACAGACTGAGCTAACAGGAAATCATTTGTGCTCATGGAACCGAATAAATAATTAACTTACCTCTACACTGGCACTGTGTACATCAATCCACAGTGGATTATGATTTCTAAACAAATGGCTTCTGTTGAACTGATGGATGTTTATCACAAATAAAATCACAGATTTGCCATAATACACTTTCTTTCCTATTTTCTAAGATTTATTAGCAATTGCAAGTAGCTTTGAGTTTGCTTTTCTCTCAAGGTCTCTAACATTAAATACTTCTCATCTTATTGTCTTGACCCGTTTAAAATTAATTTTATAGTATTTTTTCTTGTATTAATTTATTATCTTCCACCTAATCCTCTACTAGTGTCAAGGGGGGCGGGTTTCCCCATGCCCATCCGGGGAGAATGTTTCAGGTGCTGGGCAGATACACCCAGGAAAGGGTGCCAATCCATCGCTGGGCACACAGTCACTCACACAGACACAAACACACACTATATAGGGCAATTCAGCATTCAATTTGCCTTGAATCAATGTTTTTGTAATGTGGGAGGAAACCGGAGAACCCGGAGGTAACCCACGCGGACACGGGGAACATGGAAATGCCACCCAGATTGGGATTCGAACCTGGATCCCCAGCGCTGAGGGGTTAACATGCTAACCACTGGGCCACCATATAGTCTATCCATTATCTTTCGATTTATATTCTGCTATCACTGGGCACACACACACTCTATATGGGGCAATTTTGGAGAATTCAATTTGATTGAATCCATCAATCCTTGATCCATGTTTTTGGACTGTGGGAGGAAACCAGAGAACCCTGAAGAAACTCACGCAGACACGGGGAGAACATGAAAACTCCACCCAGATTGGGATTTAAACCGGAAATCCCTAGTGCTGAGAGGAGAACATGCTAATCACTAAGCCACCGTGCCACCATATAGTATTTTTCAAAATTATTTTAAAATACATATGCAGTAATTCAACTTATAGAAAACTTAGCAAACAAAATATTCATACTTTCATTATCTCCTGCTTTATCCTCTACTAGGGCCGCGGGGGGGGGGTTCCCCATGCCCATCCAGGGGAGAGCGTCACGGGCGCTGGGCAGATAGACCCAGGACTGGGCGCCAATCCATCGCTGGGCACACACTCACTCACACAGACACACTCTATATGGGGCAATTTTTGAGAATTCAATTGACTTGATCCATGTTTTTGGACCGTGGGAGGAAACCGGAGAACCCGGAGGAAACCCACAAGGACACGGGGAGAACATGGAAACTCCACCCAGATGGGGATTTGAACCGGGAATCCCTAGCACTGAGAGGCGAACGTGCTAACCACTAAGCCACCGTGCCGTCGCAAACAAGATATGTCCAATATATATACTGTATTTCTCTCAGTTAAAAAGTTTATGTGAAATTTGTTAATTTTAAGACTCTTTTTACCCTACCTTATACTTCGATATATACTTATACTACTTTTTTTTTTAAAAATCATTCATTTATTATCTCCCGCTTTTATCCTGTACTAGGGTCATGGGCTACTTCCCAATGCCCATCCAGGGGAGAAAGTTTCAAGCATTTGGCTGATAGGCCCAGAACAAATGTATCAGGACACTGGGCACAACATTGAATATTTTGAAATATTTTTAAGTTTCAGGCAGCTTAGCATGGTGATGTTACATGTGTCCAATCAGTTTCAAATTCATTCTGCAGCATGACAGTGAGTCCAAACACACAGCCAAAGTCATAAAAATAACTGACTTGGGTGAGAAGAAAAACAAGACGTCCTGCAACAGATGGTTTGGCCCCCACAGAGCTCTGACCTTCTTCCTATCCAGTCAGTGTCTTCTATTACAAGTAAAGACAAAGAGCGAAGTCTGCAAAAGCCAGGTGTGAAGAGCTGTGAAGAAGCCTGAGTGATAAATTACTCATAATCTACCTTTAATACTCAAACCAACTATTCAGGAAATTGTTACTGTTTTTAATTTGTTTAACAGAATTAATTTCACAATTGAGTAAGAATAACAATACTAGACACCAACCTAAAGCAAGGTTAAGAGTAGCCCCTCTATAACATACAATCAACCATTTATTCATTCATTCATTATCTTCCACTTAATCATCTACTAGGGCGCGGGGCAGATACACCCAGGACAGGGCACAAATCAATCACTGGGCACACAGTCACTCACACACAGAGACACACTCTATGGGGCAATTTCCATCCATCCTCTTTATCCTCTACTAGGGTCACGGGGCCCATCCAGAACGTTTCAGGCGCTGGGCAGATACACCCAGGACAGGGTGCCAATCCACAAACACACTCTATATGGGGTAATTTGGAGAATTCACATGACCCTGGTCCATGTTTTTGGACTATGGGAGGAAACCAGAGAACCCGAAGAACCCGCAATTTAGAGCTTTCCATTTATCTTGAATCCATGGTTTTGGACTGAGAGGAAGGCCACGCATCCCCAGCGCTTGGGGCAGACGTGCTAAACACTACACTACTGTGCCACCCACTTTTTTGTTGTAGCTTTTGTAAACTATTTACAGTGCCTTGCAAAAGTATTCACCCCCTTGGATTTTTCCCTATTTTACTACATTACAACCTGTATGTATTTTTTTTTTTTTTATCTGAACTGAATGTGATGCATCTGCACAAAATAGTCTACGTTTTAGAAGTGAAATGAGGAAAAAAATAAAATTATATATATATATATATATATATATATATATATATATATATATATATATATATATATACATGTGTGTGTGTGTCAGGGTTGGATCCCCCGGAGCACCATCAAATCTATCATCATCAAATGGAAAGAACATGGTACCACAACAAACCTGCCAAGAGAGGGCCGCCAACCAAAACTCTCAGCCCGGTCAAGGAGGGCATTAATCAGAGAGCAGCACAGAGACCAAAGGTAACCCTGAAGGAGCTGCAGAGTTCCCAAGCAGAGACTGAAGTATCCGTCCATATGACCACAATAAGCCGTACACTCCATAGAGCTGGGCTTTATGGAAGAGTGGCCAAAAAATAACCTTTACTTACAGGCAAAAATAGGAAGGCTCGTTTCGAGTTTGCAAAAAGGCATGTGGGAGACTCCCAAACTGTATGGAGGAAGGTACTGTGGTCAGATGAGTCCAAAATTGAACTTTTTGGCCACCAAGAAAAACGCTATGGCTGGCGCAAACCCAACACATCTCATCACCCCAAGAACACCATCCCCGCATTGAAACATGGTGGTGGAAGCATCATGCTGTGGGGATGTTTCTCAGCAGCAGGGACTGGAAAACTCGGAAACCGAGTGGAGGGGAAGATACAATACAGGGATATTCTTGAGCAAAACCTGTTTACGTCTGTCAGTGATCTGAGACTAGGGCGGAGATTTACCTTTCAACAGGACAATGACCCAAAGCATACTGCTAAAGCAACACTTGAGTGGTTTAAGAGGAAACGTGTAAACATATTAGAATGGCCTAGTCAAAGCCCAGACCTTAATCCAATTGAGAATCTGTGGTAAGACTTGAAGATTGCTGTTCACCAACAGAAATCATCTTACTTGAAGGAGCTGGAGCAGTTTTGCCATGAGAAATGGGCAAAAATTCCAGTGGCAAGCTCATAGAGACTTATCCAAAGCGACTTGCAGCTGTAAAAGGTGGCTCTACAAAGTACTGACTTACGGGGTGAATAGTTATGCACACTGATGTTTTCAGTTATTTTGTCCTATTTGTTGTTTGCTTCACAATAAAAATAAATGTTAAATGTTGAAAGTTGTAGCCATGGTCTGTAAATTAAATGATGCAGACCCTCAAATATTCCCTTTGAATTCCAGGTTGTGAGGTAACAAAATGTGAAAAATGTAAAGGGGGTGAATACTTTCGCAAGGCATTGTATATTTTAATTTCTCAATTTATCTCATTATCTTCCATTTAATCCTACTGGAGTCGTGGGGGATGGTGGGGGTAATAGTGGCGATGGGCCCTCCAGTGGAGAATGTTTCATGCGCTAATTTATCACTGGGCAGACACTCACTCACACAGACACACACATGCAAACACACACTATATAGGGCAATTTAGAGCTTGAATCCATGTTTTTGGACTGTGGGAGGAAACCGCAGTACCCGGAAGAAACCCACGCGAACACGGGGAGAGCATGGAAACAGCACCCAGATTGGGCTTCGAAAAAGCCTGACAGAACTGCAAACCTGCTGGTCCAATATGAACATGGTTCTATTTTGTCCCCCTGTTACTTGACCCACTGTCAGTGTTGTTGGGGCGATAACCCATCTGTCCTGACATGAGGAAACGTCTACAGGAAGAGAACAATCGACTTTTGTAAGACACACTGAATCAAGAGCTTCTGCTGGACGCTGTTAATGTCCATATTTGTCCATTTTTTCTATGGAAAACACATATCTATGGAAGCCCAGAGAGGACACGTTTTATTATTTTTTAAATCAAGAGATAACAAATCATGTTTTTTTTTGTGATCACACCTTTTTTTTGAGTGACTGGAGAAGTGGCAGGTGGCATGGTGGCTTAGTGGTTAGCACATTCTCCTCTCAGAGCTAGGGATTCCTGGTTCGAATCCCCATCTGGGTGGAGTTTCCAAGTTCTCACCGTATCCGTGTGGGTTTCCTCTGGGTTCTCCGGATTCCTCCCACAGTCCAAAAACATGGAATAAGTCAATTGAGTTCTTCAAATTACCCCATATATAGTGTGTTTGTGTGTGTGTCTGAGTGAGTGTAAGCCCAGGGATAGATTGGCGTCCTGTCCTGGGTGTATCTGCCCAGCGCCCGAAACATTCTTCCATGGATGGGCATGGGAAACCACCCCACAACCCTAATATAGGATAAAGGGGACTTGATTCATGTTTTTGGACTGTGGGAGGAAACCGGAGAACCCGGAGGAAACCCACGCGAGGGAACCGGAGAACCTGGAGGAAACCCGTGCTGAGAGGCGAACGTGCTAACCACTAAGTCACTGTGCCGCCCCCTCTTATTCTAATAAAATATAATATGCCTTATTTACAGATAAGTCATAGAGATTTGCAAACACGGGAGTCGAAGTTTTTGAGAGTGAATAACCTGAAGTCACAAGGTTTGCTTTTACTGAAAATAAAGAACTGTTTTGCTAATAAATTCATTTTGTAAAGCAGGGCATAGAAACACGTGATGTGAATATCAAGCACTTCCTAAAACAAATGTGGGAAAGCGCAGCTTTCATCCAAAAATAAGAAATAGAAACTGATAAATAAATGTAGTTGCCATGGCAATGCCGTCTGCAGAGTGAAAAGAAACTTGCAATGCTAAAAACGTCCACTTGGTGTCTCTGTTTACCCAAAAAGTGGCTGAATAACACGGGATGCTTAGTAACGTCACGAACTAATACTTTACCGTTTTTCTAAAATGACTAAAATGAAATAACAGATTGCTCGTACCTTTGCTGAATTAAATTGCTTACTTAACAAAAAACAATTACTAAAGTCTCACAGCTCATAAATAAAATACAGTACCAGGACAAGTTTGGACACATTTCACTTTTGTCTATCTTTGACTGTAATCCATCCATCCATTATCTTTGGCTTTATCCTCTATTAGGGTCGCGGGTGGGGGGTGGGGGGGTTCCCATGCCCATCCAGGGGAGAATGTTTCGGGCGCTGGGCAGACACCCAGGACAGAACGCCAATCTATCACTGGACACACTCACTCACACAAACACACAATATATGGGGCAATTTGGAGAACTCAGTTCACTCAATCCATGTTTTTGGACTGTGGGAGGAAACCGGAGAACCCGGAGGAAACCCACACGGACACGGGGAGAACATGGAAACTCCACCCAGAATCCCTAGTGCTAAGAGAAGAACATGCCAACCACTAAGCCACCTGTAGTCCATCTGTGTTCTTGTTGTTGTTAGTCCCCTGTTGGGGTCTCTGTTCTCTGTTGGTCAGGATCATCACAGAACAGGTGTAATTTGGGTGGTGGATTGTTAATTGTCAGTTCTGCAGTGACACTGATGTGGTGAGAGGGTTTTAGTGAAGCAGTGCTGCTGTAGTTTCATTGACTCAGTGATACTGCTGGGATAGGAATAATGGACCCACCAAATAATCCCTGCTCTGTGGTGCTACTTTATTAAATACTATTGGCTTTTCAAGGTATTGTGATGTCATTTCTGATGACATGTCTGTAAATGTGTAATTTACGCATAATGGGGTAACAAGGAATATTGTAGCTCATTTATTTTTTATATACACTTATCTTTATACACTTGTTTTTATACACTTATCTTTTAACACTTATTTTTACATATTTATTTTTATACACACTTATCTTTATACGCAATTATCTTTATGCACTTATCTTTATATACTATCTTTATACACTTATCTTTATACACACACACTTATCTTTATAAACACTTATCTTTGTAAACACTTATCTTTTTTATTTATTTTAATACACTTATTTTGACACACACTTGTCTTTATATATCCATCTTCATACACGCTTATCTTTATATATAATTATCTCAATGCACTTATCTTTATATACAAATATCTTCATACCTACACACACTTTTTTGTATATAATCTTATATCACACACTTATTTTCATTTTGTCATTTAGCAGACACTTTTATCCAAAGCGACTTACAAGGTGAGCACAGGGTTAATTACAACATCCCTGGAGCAATGAGGGTTGAGGGACTTCAGTGGACCTGGGTTTGAACCCACAACCTTCAGATTGATAGCCCAACACCCTAACCACTGAGCTACCACACTTAGTGATTCAGTTTGTGCTCTTTTGCATCTTGCCTTTATGCAGTGGCTTATTAACCACTTAGAGCAGCTATGACCTCTGCCAATAAAATAGAATTAATAATTATTTGAGACGGGCGGCACGGTGGCTTAGTGGTTAGCACGTCTGCCTCTCCGCACTGGGGATTCAAATCCCAATCTGAGTGGAGTTTCCATGTTCTCTCCGTGTCCGCGTGGGTTTCCTCCGGGTTCTCCGGTTTCCTTCCACAGTCCAAAAACATTACTAGGGGTAGAGTCACAGGGCGGGTTACCCATGCCCATTCAGGGGAAAAAGTTTCCCCATGCCCATTCAGGGGAGAACATGGATCAAGGTCAATTGAATTCTCTAAATTACCCCATATAGAGTGTGTCTGTGTGAGTGAGGGTGTACCCAGTGATAAATTGCGGCCCTGTCCTTGGTGTATCTGCCCAGCACCCGATACATTCTCCCCTGGATGGACATGGGGAACCCCCCCCCGCAACCCTAGTAGAGGACATAGTGGAAGATAAATGGTTGGATGGATGGATGGAGTTATTTGCGGCAAACAAACTAAATTGAAAAGTCATTTAAGCTTCTTTCTTGATCCAAGAAGACTGAAGCAATTTCAATAAGGAAATAGATTAGAGACTGAAATTCTGCTAAAGGTCTCATGAGAAGCATAGTCCTCACAAATCTCATTTGCTAAATTTAATTACAGCAGGAGAACAAGCAGGATTCACGGTTGTAAATACACTGAGGGAACTGTGTTGGATCAGGCCAACGCAACAGGGCAACCAAACCAAACAATTACATAGGGCCTGAGCTGGACTGGGGACAATGACTGCTTATGAAAAACTGTGCAAGTGCCCTTTTAACTTCTCTGACGGTCAGTGCAGTAAAGTACAACGAAACTCTCATGGGGGCCCCTCACACTAACTGCTTAAAAACTACTCAACCTGCACTATTTATAGATGCTTTGTAAAGATCTGTGCTTTTTTTGGATGCCATCATAGGATGAGGCTGTTTTGTTTCAAATGCCTACATTTAAATACCTTTTGTTAACTTATGTAAACAATATTTGGTCGGTGAGGCATTTGGCTTGGATGGCAAATGTCTTGAAACGGCCCTGGATCAAATCATAATGAAAGACAAAAAACAGCAATATGACATTAAAGAAAAATAAATACTTATCTAACAATTATATTTTTGGAAAAACAAGGACAATGTGTTACTTATGCGCCATCCATCCCCTTGTAGCGCTGAGCACAACCGCGCAGAGTGAGGTGCCCAAACGCGAAGTATAGAGCCAGGTGACCAGGTAAGCATACAGGGGTGTTTATTACAGAGAATCAACATTATTGAAAATTATTGCTGGTCTGGCGAAGGAAGGAACACATGAGTTATAAATTAAAACCGAAACCATACATGTGACCAGACTCAACCAATCCCCAACCGCAACTCATCAATAAACTCAATCATGGGGAAAAAAAACAAATATCCCGAAAAGAAAAACATGTGGGGAGTGGCCTGGCACTCCTAACCTTCCATGTTCTTCCCGTGTCCCCGTGGGTTTCCTCCGGGTTCTCCGGTTTCCTCCCACAGTCCAAAAACGCGGATCAAGTCAATTGAATTATCCAAATTGCCCCATATAGCGTGTGTGTGTGTGTGTGTGAGTGAGTGCGTTCCCAGCGATGGATTTGTGCCCTGTCCTGGGTGTATCTGCCCAGCGCCCGAAACGTTCTCCCCTGAATGGGCATGGGGAACCCCACCGCGACCCTACTAGATAAAGCGGGAGATAATGAATGAATGAATGAATGTTTTTATACATTTTATACTATATGCCTTAAACTTTGTTTTTATATTATATTTTTTATAGATCTAATCATTTGGAAGTGCCACATGGAGGATTAGTGGTTAACACATTCGTCTCTCAGCACTGGGGTTCCAGGTTCGAATCTCAATCTGGGACGAGTTTCCATGTTCTCCCCGTGTCTGTGTGGGTTTCCTCCAGGTACTCCAGTTTCCTTCTACAGTCCAAAAACACTACTAGAGTCACAGGGCAGTTTCACATGCCCATCCAAGGGAGACCGTTTCGGGCGCTGGGCAGATACTCCCAGGACAAGGCACCAATCTATCTAAGAATCAAACACACTCTATAGAGAGCCAATCAGAGCATTTAATTTACCTTGAATTCATGTTTTTAGACTGTGGGAGGAAACCGGAATAACCCAAAGGAAACCCACACAAACACAGGGAGAACATGGAAACTCCACCCAGATTGGGATTTGAGCCTGGAATCTCGCTGAGAGCCGAAAGTGCTAATCACTAAGCCACCGTGCTGCCAATTCAAGGAAAATTGAATGCTCTAAATTGCCCAATGTGCAAGCCAAATATAGGATAAAGCAGAAGCAGATAAAGCAGATAAATGATCATCAGGAAAATACTCAAGGTTATTTAATGTTCTAATGTTTTTTTTAAATATCAGTGGCTTTTGGATTAATGAAGTATCGACCAGATGCTTGAGGTCTTCACTCATTGCTTTTCCAAACCTACTGTTGTGCCACTGTTGTGCTCCTAGACAAAGCCTCAAACCCTTAATCATTGCTTTATGATCTTGCTAAACTACAACCATAATCATAACCCTTCTAAAACATATTTCGCAGAATAACCAGCTTCTGAAACATCACACTGTAATTCAGTTCTACAACCCAAACAACCTAATATTTAAAACACGCCTCAATATATTTTAATTCCATAACCAAAGTTTTCCAAGTTTCCCATCATAAAAAATCTTGTCATCGTATTCTTGGCGTTATTAAACTATCCGTATTTGACCCTTGGAGTCCTACACTCTGCATATGGTCGCAATGCTCATTGCTATCTTACACCCCGTCAACAGTCTATTTTCAAGCCTTTTTCCTGTGTGGTTTAAATAGCAACACTTCGTGTGATTATGTCTACCCCGATGGCCATGGGCTTCTCAAAATGAGGTGTTCAGGTACATTTCTGGCATAATGCTACTTTTTTTTTTTTTAGCATATTGCTACTTTGGCAATGGAAACACAGATTCACAATGGACTGTAAACAACCTCTCCAGATGTCAACAGTCAGACGTTCATCGCTATCTTGGCGGTGAATTGTCAACACAAGCGTCTACACCCCGCTTGTTACACACATGGACACACAGCAGTACACAAACCCATAGCACGTGCCATTGACAACAATAAAAATAATACAAATGAAATTAAATTTATTATACAATCAATAGAAAATTGTGCAGTTAAAATTGCAATCAGCCAAAGTCACTTGAAGGGAGCAGCAATACACACAATACAATAAAAATATTTACTCAATAGGTGGCAGATCGTTTAGTGTCGCTGCTCCAAGCCTGTGGAAATCTTTATTGCAAACTCTTGACTGTCCTGATTTGTCTTCATCAAGTCTCAATTAAAAACTTTTATATTTTCATCACATTATTAATATTCTACATGATTTTGAAGCGGACGGCATGGTGGTTTAGTGGTTAGCACGTTCTTCTCTCAGCGCTAGGGATTTCTGGTTCAAATCCCAATCTGGGTGGAGTTTCCATGTTCTCCCCATGTCTGCATGGGTTTTTTTCCGGGTTCTCCGGTTTCCTCCCACAGTACAAATAAACATGGGTCATGGTTAAATGAATTCTCCAAATTGCCCGATATAGAGTGTGTTTTATAGATTGGCGCCCTGTCCTGGGTGTGTCTACCCAGCGTTCTCCCCTGGATTGGCATGGGGATAAAGCAGAAGATAATGGATGGATGGATGGATTTTGAAGCGTCCGTGGTTTTTTGAAAGCTGCTATATAAATTGAACTTATTATTAATACCAGTGCCCATCCAGGGGAGAACGTTTCAGGCAATGGGCAGACACACCCAAGACATGGTACCATTTTATCGCTGGCCACACTTAATCATGGGGGCAATTAAATGCAGCAAATGAACATTGAGAGCGAGAGAAAACTGCAGAACCCAAAGAAAACCCACAGAGACAAGGGGAGAACATGGACACTTTAACCACATTAGGATTCAAACCTGGATCCCGAGGGCTGAGAGGTGTGCTGACTACAAGGCCACCATGCCTCCCATGTAAAGCAAATGAATTCATCCATCTATTATCTTTTGCATTATCCTCTACTAGTGGTAGCTCAGTGGTTAAGGCACTGGGAGCGGTAGCTCAGTGGTTAGGGCATTGGGCTATTAATCTGATGGTGGCGGTTCAATTCCCAGCCCAGGTCCACTGCAGTTACCAGTGTGGGTCCTTGAGCAAGGCCCTTAACCCTCATTACTCCAGGGATGTTATTAACCCTGTGTTCACCTTGTAAGTCACTTTGGATAAAAGCATCTGCTAAATGACCAAATGTAATGTAAATGTAACCTACTAGGGTTGTGGGGGTGGTTCCCCAAACCCATCCAGGGGAGAACGTTTCAGGTGCTGGGCAGATACACCTAGGACAGGGCGCCAATCTAGCAACTGAATTCAGTTCTGCTATTTAAACACATTTATCTACCTGGAGATAATCGAAATGGAATAAAGATACAATGCAGAGAAACAGACACAACAACCTGGTGATGCATTTAATCATCTCAGGATTGTTTCATTTAAAGCCGCAGCTCTTTTTCCAAATATATCTTTGGAATACTGACACATTGGGGTTGTAAATGCTTTCTCATGCTGTGATCATACCACCCCGGCTCTATTTATACATCTGAGGAAACTGGATTTGAAGTTGTGTTGGTTGTTTGCCTATACCTGCAGGCTCAGAAACAAGCGAGGAGAGGATTTGGAGGCGTTCCGAATGAGATGAGGCTCAGTAGGTGGTAATATGATTTAGATGACTAATACCTGCTATTTCCAGACTGCTTTACCCCTCCTAGTTCTGTTTCCTGAGAGCACAAAACAGGGGTTGTCTCCACTTGCCAGCCACTTATTTAGGAACGCTGTTTGAGTACCGGCCGGAACCTTGTTTTGCCTTTAGAAAGGCTTTAATCTTCAAATATAAAGTCGAAATTCTCTGTGTGTGTGTTCCTATACAAATCCACACTGTTTCTTCGATTACCACAACATTTTACATCCCCTGCAAGTGGATATAGGACGTGTCAGTGTGTCTATGCTATCATCATGACGTGATTCACTGGTGTGTTTTAGGCGTCACGTGCAATAAACCAATCAGTGTGCCACTTGCCTTTGCCTTTAAGAGCCTGGTACTGTCTGACTTTGGCGGATTGCTATTTCAACTTGGCAATTAACGTTCGCAAGAAATGTGAGAAATCGCGAGCTAAGTGGCTAGTGTTTTTCCATTTCATGATCCATTCATTCATTATCTTCTGCTTTATCTTCTACTAATGTTGTGGGGGGAGGTCCCTATGCCCATCCAGGGGAGAACGTTTCTGGCGCTGGGTAGATACACCCAGGACCGGGCGCCAATCTATCACTGGATACACACTCACTCACACAGACACACTGTCTATATGAGGCAATTTAGAGCATACAGTTGACCTTGAATCCATGTTTTCTGGACTGTAGGAGAAAACTGGAGGAAACCCACATGGACACGGGGAAAACATGGAAACTCCACCAGGACTGTGATTCCTCCAGGTTCTCCAGTTTCCTCCCACAGTCCAAAAACATGGATCAAGGACAATTGAATGCTCCAAGTTGCCCCATAAAGAGTGTGTGTGTGTCTTGTGTGAGTAAGTGTGAGTAGTTAGCATGTTTTCATCTCAGCGCTAAGGATTCAGGTATGAATCCCAATTTGGGTGGAGTTTTCATGTTCTCACCGTGTCCATGTGAGTTTCCTCCGGGTTCTCTGGTTTCCTCCCACAGACCAAAAACATGGATCATGGTCAATTCTCCAAATTGCCCCATATAGTGTGTGTTAGTGTGTGTCCAGAGATAGAATGGTGCCCTGTCCTGTATCTACCCAGCGCCCGAAACCTTCTTCCCTGGATGAGCATGGGGAACTCCCCCCCCCCCCCCCCCCCCCCCCCCCCCCCCCCCCCCCCCCCCCCCCCCCCCCCCCCCCCCCCCCCCCCCCCCCCCCCCCCCCCCCCCCCCCCCCCCCCCCCCCCCCCCCCCCCCCCCCCCCTCGCTGTTTTTGTAACCAACCGTGTTCTCCAACATCTGTTACTTTGAATCAGTCAAGAAGCTGGAAGATTTGGCCCCGAAATACTCGCTTTAAGCAACAAAAAGAGCTTATTGTGCTTAAGGAAACACTGGCAGTGGATGAAACGATGGAGCTATAGACCGACTGCTACAGCTTTAAAATGATTAGTACTGTATATGATTAGTAATTATTCAAATGATACGAATTAGAAGGCAATGACATTAGTGGAATGAAAAGATTAAACGAGTCATGGATTTTACTGCTGAGCTCCAACTAAAGGAGCCATTAATCTAAAGTTGTGTTTATTGTAATGAAATGCTTTACCGCTGGACGTTCTCTGAGGCCTGGCTCGTTGCACCTTTGAAAAGCATGTGTTTCTTCGACCTTCCACACAAGCGGTCTGGAAAGCAGGCGGCGGAACGTTTGCCGCCAAGTGCAAAAGTATTCGGACGGTGATGATTTCTACTACTGGTGATGTGATTAGAGTGAGAACCTTCAGCTTTTTCTATCAAGCTTATACAGGGGTAAAGAGATAAGATCAGGCATCTGCATATATACTCCACACATATGTATGGGCATTGACATATACATTACGTAGAACGCTGTGCACTGTGCATGCCCCTATACATTACATAGTGTTGTGCATGCAAATATTCAGTACATAGAGCACTGTGCACTGTGTAGCGTGCATGCACCTATACATTATATAGAGCGCTGCATATGCACTTATACATTACATAGAGGGCCATGCACTGTGTATGCACCTATACATTACATAGTGTTGTGCATGCACCTATACATTACATAGGGTTGTGCATGCACCTATTCATTACATAGAGCAATGTGCATTTTGTACTCTGCATGCACCTATACATTACATAGAGCAATGTGCATTGTGTACTGTGCATGCACCTATACATTACATAGAGGGCCGTGCACTGTGTACTGTGCATGCACCTATACATTACATACTGATTTGTGCATGCACCTATTCATTACATAGAGCACTGTGCATTGTGTACTGTGCAGTGTGCTGTTCCCTGTCCATGCACCTGTACATTACATAGAGCACTATGCGTGCATCAATAAATTACATAGTGCATTGTGCATGTATCTATACATTACATTGTGTGTTGCATGCACCTATAAATTACATAAAGCACTGTGCACTGTTTACTGTGCATGCACCCATACATAACATATAGTGCTGTGCACTGTCCATGCACCTATAAATTACATTGAGCACTATGCCTGCACTTACACATTACATAGAGCACTGTGTATGCACCTATACATTACATAGTGTTGTGCATGTGCATATACCTATACATTACATAGTGTTGTGCATGCACCCATACATTACATAGAGCATTGAGCACTGTGCATGCACCTATACATTACATAGTGTTGTGCATGTGCATACACCTATACATTACATAGTGTTGTGCATGCACCCATACATTACATAGAGCATTGAGCACTGTGCATGCACCTATACATTACATAGTGTTGTCCATGCACCTATACTTTACATAGAGCATTGAGCACTATGTACAGTGCATGCACCTATACATTACACACAGGGCTGTGCACTTGAGCTAGACACCTACCCCAATTGCTCTCTGGGCACCTTATACACGGCTGCCAATGCTCCTAGCATGTGTGCTCACTTCACTCTGTTTTTGTATTTAACTGCAAAGATGGGTTGCACAGTAGGCAAACTTTATCACCTTATCTCCTTACAGAATCACTCTACACAGCCAACGGTATGCTTACTGTCAGATCCAGGAGTCTTTCTTTAGCAGACAGCTGTTAAACTAAAATCTCAGATTATAGCTTGTGCACATACTGTACAACAGAAAGTTCCAAGCAAACTATTCAGCACGTCGTAACAATGTCTCCAAAAAGTGCACGAGGTAAGTTTAAGTTTAAATTAACGTGATTATCTGTAATGGCCCATTTGCTGACTTAAGAAAAACAAGCATCTAAAGTAAATGATCTTACCAACATGAACCAAGAATCCTTTTAGCCAATTAGACTGGATCAAAGCCAGAGGTAGAGAGCCGTCCATGATCTACCGTTAAAAGCTGCATTCATCAGCAATGGATTGGCGTGAGGCGACACGGTGGATTAGTGGTTAGCACGTTCGCCTTTCAGCACTAGGGATTCCCAGTTCGAATCCCCATCTGGGTGGAGTTTCGATGTTCTCCCTGTGTCCGCGTGGGTTTCCTCCGGGTTCTCCGGTTTCCAAAAACATGGATCAAGTCATTTGAGTTCTCCAAATTGCCCCATATAGAGTGTGTTTGTGTGAGTGAGTGTGTGCCCAGCGATAGATTGGTGCCCTGTCCTGAGTGTATCTGCCCAGCGCCTGAAATGTTCTTCCCTGGATGGGCATGGGGAACCCCCCCACAACCCTAACATACGATAAAGCGGAAGATAATCGATGGATGGATTGGTGTGCGTCAACACGGTGGCTTAGTGGTTAGCACGTTCGTCTTTCAGTGCTTCAAATCCCAATCTGGGTGGAGTTTCCATGGTCTCCCCGTGTCTGTGTGGGTTTCCTCCGGGTTCTCCGATTTCCTTCCACAGTCCAAAAAATGGATCCAGGTCAATTGAGTTCTCCAAATTGCCCCATATAGAGTGTGTGTGCATGAGCGTGCCCAGCGCTAGATTGGCGCCCTGTCCTGGGTGTATTTGGCCAGTGCCCGAAACATTCTCCCCTGGATGGGCATGGGGAACCCCCCCCTCGCGAGCCTAGTAGAGGATAAAGCGGAAGATAATGGATGGATGGATTTGTGTGCATCTGCCCAGCACCCCAAACATTCTCCCTTGGATGGGTATGGGGAACACCCCCACACACTCCACACCCCCGACTCCCCTGCCCGTGACCCTTGCACAGGATTGAGCCGTGAAAATGAGAACTGCATTAACTCCGAGGGAGGACTTAGTGCTGAATATCAGTATCTTATTCAGACTTTTAATGGATGGGGGGGGGGGGGTGATATTTAAATTTTATGGTTAAGGTCGCTCAATTCATCTCTTGAAATGCAAAGCTTGGAGAATTTTTATTACAGCACATATTTATGTATATATACATTAATTTTAAGTCACTTAATGCTAATTAGAGCCAGGATTAGGGTTAGGTTAACCACTGAGATACCACACTCAATACGCTAACCACAGCTTTCATCCCCTTAAATTTCTGTCTTTGGGTTGTGATAGGATCCCCCTCCCCTTATCTACATGCAAAGACCACAAAGAAAGTGCTTTGTCATTCCTGGGATTTGAACCCAGGGCTTTATTGCCGTAAGGCAAAGAGCACTAACCACTATTTTACCGTGCCTTCCAGTTCAAATCGTAATTTATACAAAACCATTTTCTTTATGCGATTAAAATATGGCAATAGTGGCTCAATGATTAGAGGACTTGTCTGCCAAGAAGACGGTTGAACCCATGTCCAACAGCAATAACCATAAATCGTGTGGATTGTCATTGTGTTGAGCTGTTTTGGATAAGGGTTCTTACCAAATGCTGTAAATCTGAGCAATATCTCTTTACACCAGGCCCCTTTTCCAAAGCATCGCTTATTTAATGTTTATTTGCACACTGACATTCATAAAAACAAGCTGTGTTACTTATTGGAAGGAAACTGAATACATTATTCGAGTGCCACACTTAAGAATAATTATTAAATACAATGAACAAAAATTGACAATGGTGTTCACCGCAAGTTGGTTGGTTTAACACAGAAAAATGTTTGACGTTGATATTGCGTTGAGTAATTGAGAGATACCCTATTACCCAACTACGTCTAGAGCAATCACACTGTTGTTCTCTGACTTTCACAATATTCACAATTCACGAACAAATAAAATATCACAAATTCACAATATTCAAGCTATCGATTCCTTTTCAGAGGACACATCCAGCTCATGTGGCACGGTGGCTTAGTGGTTAGCATGTTCTCCTCTCAGTATTAGGGATTCCTGGTTCTACTCCCAATCTGGGTGGAGTTTCCATGTTCTCCCTGTGTCCATGTGGGTTACCTCCAGGTTCTCCGGTTTCTTCCCACAGTCCAAAAACATGGATCAAAGTCAATTGAATTCTCCAAATTGCCCCTTATAAAGTGTGTTTGTGTGTGTGTGTGTGTGTGAGTGAGTGCGTGCCCAGCGATAGATTGGCACCCTGACCTGGGTGTATCTGCCCAGCGCCCGAAACGTTCTCCCCTGTATGGGCATGGGGAACCCCCCACCGCGACCCTAGTAGAGGATAAAGCGGAAAATAATGGATGGATGGATGGACATCCAGCTCATTGTTGACACCATTGCTTGTATACAGCCAATGAATCGGTCAAACCATTGCCCAGATATTCCTGTTTTTCCAAACCAGGAATCCCTAGCGCTGAGAGGAGAACATGCTAACCACTAAGCCACTAAGGCACGCCCGATGCATTTTCATCAGGAACCTCTCAGGTTTTCATCCTTTTATACATTTAAAATGAGATATTGCAATAGTGCGCATTTTTTTAGGTCATATTATGCATTTGGCAATATTTAGCATTCATAACTGAGAGGTTAAAAAATCAATTTGATTCTAAGCTTCAGTCTTACAAAGAGAGTTAGACAGATTTAAAATGATGTGTTGATTTTTTCATGCCTTGGAGTATTTCAATATAAAAGCCATAATCCAATACTCTGACAGCAGCGCTAACCCAAAGGCTTTAATAAAAGAAACACAGGCAGGAACACGCAATCATTAAACACTGAATACCGCAAACCACCAAAACGCAACAAACAATTCCGAAAATAAATCAGTTAAATTTACAGCTTTCAATCAAGAACTAATTGCCTTTTCCCACCAAATTCTCATTTCCATAAAAGGTTTTAAAATAATAAATAATTGATCCATCCATTCATCCTTCCATTATCTTGCACTTTGTCCTCTACTAGGGTCCCGGGGGGGGTTCCCCATGCCCATGCAGGGGAGAACGTTTCGGGCGCTGGGCAGATACACCCAGGACAGGGCGCCAATCTATTGCTGAGCACACTTACTCACACAGATACACTCTATATGGGGCAATTTGGGGAATTTATATGACCTTGATCCATGTTTTTGGACTGTGGGAGGAAACCAGAGACCCAAGAGAAATCCCACTTGGACACGGGGAGAACATGAAAACTCCACCCAGGTTGGGACTCAAAACAGCAATCCCTAGCGCTGAGAGGAGAACATGCTAACCACTAAGCCACCGTGCCACCCATAAATAATGTATAATATTTAAAAAATTATCTGTATATTTGTTGTTTTGTGGTTCTACCTCCATCCTTTGGCTTCCTCTTCATCTTCTATAAGAATGGTGGGGGCGATCCCACATGTCGACTTTGGACGCTGGGCAGAAACATCTGATAGCTGGTATAGGGACAGATACAGGGTGCCAATCATCCTCAGCATTACAGCAACACTGTGGTCGTGTGTTAGTGTTGGTTGTGCCGGTATATGTGGAATGGACACAGCAGTGCTGCTGGAGGAATTGGATTCAGGTGTTTTGAATCCAAACTCCGTATGAGCATCAACAAATCCTGATTTAAGGTCTTTCTAAATCTGCTTTGTTCCTTTGTCACCATAAACTTTCACAAAGGTCTCAGCTCCCTGTTCGTTGAATTTAACAGAACACTGTCTCTCACCTGATTCTCATCCAATTGATTAAATACACCTGACTCTACTTAAACCTTGAACCCGCCTGCAAATCCTAAATCAATGATTAAGTGTAAGATTTTTAGCTGTTATATATATACACAGTATATATATATATATATATATATATATATATATATATATATATATATATATATATATATATATATATATATATATTTATTTATTTTTATAATTTTTTTTTTTTTATTTGGTTCTCTTTATTTACTTGTAAACTTGTTGAAAACAAGGGTTACATTTAACAACACTATAGTTTAAGCACCACTGTATATGAAGCAGAGATGGCAACATATATTTATAATCATCCATCCATCCATTATCTTCCACTTTATCCCGTACTAGGGTTGTGGGGGTTTCCAATCAGGGGAGAACATTTCGGGCGCTGGGCAGATACATCCAAAACAGGATGCCAATCTATAACTGGGCACACACTCACTCACACAAACACACTCTATATGGGGCAATTTGGAGAATTGACCTTGATCTGTGTTTTTGGATTGTGGGAGGAAACTGGAGAACCCGGGGAAACACACACAAGTGGACCCAGGGAGAAAATGGAAACTCCAATTAGATTGGATTCGAAAACATGGATCAAGGTCAATTGAATTCTCCAAATTGCCCCATATAGAGTGTGTGTGTGTGAGTGAGTGTGTGCCCAGTGATAGAATGGCACCCTGTCCTGGGTTTATCTGCCCAGTGCCCGAAATGTTCTCCCCTGGATGGGCATATAGTACCCCCCCCCCCCCGCGACCCTAGTAGAGGATAAATCGGAAGATAATGGATGGATGGATGATATGATTAATGAATTACACTCAACAGTCAATCATGGGCTTGTGGTTAAGAAACCAGCCTTGCGAAGGTCCCCGGTTCGATTCCCGGTCCCACCAAGTACTATGGCTGAAGTAACCTTGAGCAAGGCAAACACACCATTAGAATATAGGACAATTTAGAGTATTCGACTTACCTTGAACCCATGTTTTTAGACTGTGAAAGAAAACCTATGTGAACACAAGAAGAACATGGAATCTTCACCCAGATTGGGATTCAAACCTGGATCCTGAGCGCTGAGAGACCACCGTTGTAGTAAATGAGAAGCCAAAAGCTGAAAGCCTTTTCAAAAACTACATCAGACATTGACTCATTGAAATGTGCTGGATATTAGTGACAGTGGTTTTCTTTCAGTTGCATAAACAAACCAACAAACCGCTAACACATGTCTGCAGAAATCGCAAAACAAGCGCATTATTATAACAATATAAACCAAATGTTACCCGCAGCAATAACATTTTTTTAAGAATTAAAAGGGTGAATATTGTATTTGTACAAAATGTTTGTTCTGAAGGTGGCACAGTGGCTTCGCGCTAGAGATTCCCAATTCAAATCCTAATCTGAGTGGAGTTCTCCCCATGTCCACGTGGGTTTCCTCCGGGTTCATCCGGGTTTCCTCCCACAGTCCAAAAACATGGATCAAGGTCAATTAAATTCTTCAATCCCAATATAGAGTGTGTCTGTGTGAGTGAGTGTGTGCCCAGAGATAGATTAGCGTCCTGTCATGGGTGTATCTGCCAGCACCCGAAACGTTCTCCCCTGGATGGGCATGGGGAACCTCCCCGCAACCCTAGTAGAGGATAAAGCAAAAGATAACGGATGGATGTTTGTTCTGTGTGCATCTTACGTGGGTTAATTTCTCAACTGATGGTTGGTGGGACGTCTCATGCCACATTGCATTGTGGTCTACTCTATACAGTGTAGTGAGTGTGTGCCCAGTGATAGATTGGCACCCTGTCCTGGGTGTATCTGCCCAGCGCTCGAAATGTTTTCCCCTGGATAGGCATGGAGAACCCCCTGCGTATGTAGGAGATTATCACAATAATATGATGGGGTGGCACTGTGGTGTAGTGGTCAGCACGTTCGCCCCTCAACACTGGAAATCCAGGTTCGAATCCCAATCTGGGTGCAGTTCCCATGTTCCCAGACACACACACACAAACATACGCCGTACCCTGTTCTAAATTGTACCTATCTAATTTGCCCCTATATAGTGTGTGTGTGTGAGTGAGTGTGTGCCCAGCGATAGATTGACGCCTTGTCGGGGGTTTATCTGCCCAGTGCTTAAAATGTCCTCCCCTGGATGGGGAACCCCCCCTCCCCCCTGCGACCCTAATAGCAGAAGATAATGAGATGAGCTGTGTCTAATAATTTTCTATATGACAGAATTATAAGTTTAATTCCTTGAGATGTTTTTATAACCTTTAACCACATCACAAGTTCACATCCACTAAATCCACCACAACGCCATTAAGCAATTCGGGAAAGCCTAAATGATGATATCATGACATTGTAAGCCTTTAATCTACTTATGAGCAACATTTTAGTTAAGTGGTGTTGTGCGATTAAGATGAAAAAAACAACATCCAGACATTTTTATACCAAACATTTAATCCAGATATAATTTTATTTTTACTTACAAGAAGACTATGAGGATGGAATTTCCCTGTTAGTAGCGTTGTACCTAACAGTTCACTGCAGAACCGCATAGTGACGAACAAATGTAGGCATCAGTCTTGATGTACTTAGTTCTTAGTTCCTTCAATAACAGGAATTTCATATTTAAAATGTTTTTCTTCCTTTTGGAAATATACTCAGCCGCCTCTTTATTAGGTTCTCCTCCTAATTTCTACACTCATTGTCTTTATCATTGTTAATTCATGCATTCATTATCTTCCGCTTAATCCGCTACTAGAATCGTAGTAGTGGGGGGGGGGAGGTTCCCCATGCCCATCCAGGGGAGAATGGTTCGGGCGCTGGGCAGATACACACAGGACAGGACACCAATCTATCGCAGGGCACACGCTCACATACTATATGGGGAAATTCAGAGCATTCAATTTAGCTTAGATCCATGTTTTTGGACTGTGGGAGGGAACCAGAGAACCCGGAGGAAACCCACGTGGACACGGGGAGAACATGAAAACTCTACCCAGATCACGATTTGAACCTGCATCCCCAGCGCTGAGAGGAGAACATGCCAACCACTAAGCCACCGTGCCGCTAGGGGCAATTTAGAGCAGCCAATTCACATTGAATCCAGGTTTTTAAATTGTGGGAGAAACGTTCTCCCCTCGATGGGCATGGGGAACCCCCCAAGACCCTAACAGAGGATAAAGAGGAAGATAATGGATGGATGGATAAACAAATGAATTTATAAGATACCACCAACAGGATGCTGAATTTTCTTAGTGTAGTATTGTGTCTAATTCACTTAAACCAATGTAAAACACACTAACACACCACCACCATTACATCAGCGTCACTGCAATCATTGTCCTCCACCAACCAGATGATGTTTGCTTTGTGGTCGGTCTTTACATTTATATCATTCAGCAGATCAAAAGGTACTTACAAGCATCCTGACTTGATTGTTGGGGCCATGATACTGCCATGGTACTTGGAGCATTAAGGGTGAAGCACTTTGTTTGTTTAGGGCCCACATTGACAACTTTGATAAACATGGGGTATGAACTGTAATTAAAATTCCTAATACTAAGTTAACACACCTCATTCTTAAAGAGACAGCTCAGTCAAAAGTTTGGAAACACCCCCTTTTTGCTTCATTGTGTTTCCTCCACTTACCATATAGATGGAGATTGTAGACTGAAGTCCATCTGTGCTCTTGTTGTTGTTAGTCCCCTGTTGGTTCTCTGTTCTCTATTGGTCACCATCACAGAACAGGTGTAATTTGGGTGGTGAATTGTTTATTGTCAGTTCTGCAGTGACACTGATGTGGTGAGGGGGTTTTAGTGAAGCAGTGCTACTGTAGTTTCATTTAAACCCCTCACTGACACTGCTGGGATAGGAATAATGCACCCACCAAATAATCCCTGCTCTGTGGTGCTACTATTGGGGTCCTGACCATTAGAACACAGTATGTACTGTAGAACACAAACAGATTACAGATTTACAATTTTTGTCATTTAGCGGATGCTTTTATCCAAAGGGTGAGGACACAGGCACAGAACCCCTAAAGCAGTGAATAATAATAATAATAATATTAATAATAATAATAATAATAATAAGTTTAATTTATATAGCGCCTTTCAAGATCCCAAGGACGCTTCACAATCATGCACAATATTAATACTATGTATAATATAAACTCCACCCAGATTGGGATTTGAACCAGGAAACCCTAGCGCTGAGAGGAGAACATGCTAACCACTAAGCCACCGTGCCGCCATGAGAGGGGACATATAAATGAATAAGTTCCCTGAGGTAGGATGGGGAAGTCGATGCAATATTTTAAAGATAAGCAAAAAATTTTATATTTAATACGGGGAGAGATCGGCAACCAGTGAAGTTCTTTCAGAACAGGTGTGATATGGGTAGAGCGGTTTGTGAAAGTGAGGGCTCTTGCAGCTGAATTTTGTACATACTGGAGACGGTTGAGCAGAATGGAAGAAATGCCAATAATTAGCGAACTCAGAATCTTTAGATTGAAGCTCAATTCATAAACAATCCACCACCCCAATTAGACCCGTTTTGTGATTTTCCTGATCAATCAAGAACCAACTGAGGACTAACAAAAACAAGAACACAGTTGGACTACAGTCTTGGATAAGAGCGTCTGCTAAATGACTAAATGTAAATGTAAATGTAAGATGGACTACAGTCTGGAATTGTAGAACTACAAAGTCCATCTGTAACGAGGGGTGGGCACGAATGAGGACCGGGAATAGGATTTCTCCCGAAAGGAAATTTTTTTTTTAAATATACATCAAAGTACGGAAGTGCTGCCTGGTGGAATAGCCGACCTTCCTGGACCGTTCCTGTCGGGGTCCATGGAATTCTCTCTCCCCATGTCATGTGATGTCACAGCTTACAAGGCTGCACACGTCATTAGGCGAATATATATATATATATATGGCTTAGTGGTTAGCACGTTCGCCTCTCAGCGCTAGGGATTCCCGGTTCGAATCCCCATCTGGGTGGAGTTTCCATTTTCTCCCTGTGTCTGCGTGGGTTTCCTCCGGGTTCTCCGGTTTCCTCCCACAGTCCAAAAACATGGATTAAGTTAACTGAATTCTCAAAATTAACCCCATATAGAGTGTGTCCGTGTGAGTGAGTGAGTGTGTGCCCAGCGATGGATTGGCGCCCTGTCCTGGGTCTATCTGCCCAGCGCCCGACACGCTCTCCCCTGGATGGGCATGGGGAACCCCACCGCGACCCTAATAGAGGATTAGCGGGAGATAATGAATGAATGAATATATATATATATAGGGATTTCCGGTTCGAATCCCCATCTGGGTGGAGTTTCCATGTTCTCCCCGTGTCTGCGTAGGTTTCCTTTGGGTTCTCCGGTTTTCTCCCACAGTCCAAAAACATGGCTCAAGTCAACTGAATTCTCAAAAATTGCCCCATATAGAGTGTGTCTGTGTGAGTGAGTGTGTGCCCAGCGACGGATTGGCGCCCTGTCCAGCGCCCGAAACGTTCTCTCCTGGTTGGGCATGGGGAACCCCCCTGCGACCCTAATAGAGGATAAAGTGGAAGATAATGAATGAATATATATATATATATATATATATATATATATATATATATATATATATATATATATTAAATGAGTGTAGAAATAGGGAGGCGTATCCATGAGGAGTGTACATTACGATTGCTGCTCAAAGACAACAAGTACAATATCATATCTGGAACCCGAGAGACGAGCTTAAAGAGAAGAACAGAGTGGAACTCAGAACTGGTGCGCTTATCAATCTTCCAGGTTCAGCTCCGCCCCCTCCCCCACCCCCATGCCACCGGGCTACCACACCAACTTCACCATAAGGATATGATAACATGGACAGTAAGTTGAGCTAAAAGGGGGCGTGGCCAAACTTTTATATATGTATGGTATGAGTGTAGAAATAAGGAGGCATACCCATGAGGAGTTTACATTACGATAACTGCTCAAAGAAAAGATTTGGGTTCTTTATAAAAAAACCAAAGTATAATATCATATCTGGAACCCGAGAGACGGGCTTCAAGAGAAGAACAGAGTGGAACTCAGAACTGATGCTGAAGCATCGCTGACTACATGATACAGAACAAAAGACACTCAGCACATTCCCTGGCAACATTAAACCACTGAACACATAACATCCTACAGTCTTAGGGTTGCGATTGGTTTCTTTCTTCTGAATCCAGAATTATTCCACTGAAGAGGAAGACCACGATCATTCAAGTCAACCAGGAAGCAGTTCGAACGGCTATGGATTTCGTTTTCTTGTTTTTTTTTTCCTCTCCCCCCAGAAGTCAACAAACACAACCACCTCATGAAAACTTGGACCATTGTACGAAGTTGTTTTTGTTCGTTTTATCCTCCTTTGTTATTTTCTTTTCACCCATGTGCGCTCCCTCCAATGGCGCATAAGGATTTGGACCATTGACATGAATAAGTCTTCTTCTCCTTCTGCCTTCTGCTTTCAACTGACAGCAGTCCGACCAACGAGCCCGCTTCTGTTAGTCCGTGATTTCGGAATATCGGTCTGGAGAAGCCCAGCATTTGCACATCAATACGGGGAGAAGAGAATGGAACTGCTGGAGGGCCGCATAGGACCAGGAGGTCCCCTCAGGAAGGATGTGGGCAGTGTGGGCGTCTGAAAAATTGAAGTGTTGGGGCGCGGATGAAGCGAAATGGGGGGGATGGAGGAGGCAGAGAATGGAGAGGGGATGAAAGCCGGAGAGATGGGCTTCACCAAGTCCTTCTGCAGTGCCAGCTTAGCCTACATTGGAAAGAAAAAACGAAGTCTGAGATCTGGTAAAGAGATGGAACATTAAACTCTGGATTTTTTACGTGAAACGTCTCTTGATATTGTAATTTCAGTCATAAACAAACGGCACGTAGGAGGGTTTAGGGTTTGTCTTAATGCAGCTTTACAATGTTTCTATTTTTTTTAAAAAGCCAAATCGACAGAGGAGAGATATTGCTTGTTTTTAGCAGAATAAATCTTGTGAGGACCAGCTCAGTGGGGGTGTATATATTTTTTTTAGAGTTTAAGCAATAATCATTCATCCATTATCTTATGCGTTATCCTCTATTAGGGTCACAGGGGGTTCGCCATGCACATCCAGGGATAACCTTTCGGGTGCTGTCCTGGTGTATATAGTATGTGTGTGTGTGTGTGTGTGTGTGTCTGTGTGTGTGTGTGTGTGAGAGAGTGAGTGTATGCGCATTCATAGACTGGCGCCCTGTCCTGATGTATCCGCCCCGACAGGGCGCCAATCCATCGCTGGGCACACACTCACTCACACAGACACACTCTATAGGGGGCAATTTTGAGAATTCAATTAACTTGTTCCATGTTTTTGGACTGTGGGAGGAAACCGGAGAACCCGGAGGAAACCCACGCAGACACGGGGAGAACATGGAAACTCCACCCAGATGGGGATTCGAACCGGGAATCCCTAGTGCTGAGAGGCGAACGTGCTAACCACTAAGCCACCGTGCCCCCCCCCCCCCCCCCCCCCCCCCCCCCCCCCCCCCCCCCCCCCCCCCCCCCCCCCCCCCCCCCCCCCCCCCCCCCCCCCCCCCCCCCCCCCCCCCCCCCCTATATGTATGTATGTATGTATATATATATATATATATATATATATATATATATATATATATATATATATATATATATATATATATATATATAAATACATACTGTATATAGGGGTTCCCCATGCCCATACAGGGGAGAATTATTCAATTGGGCATTCAATTGACCTTGAATCCATGTTTTTGGACTGGAAGAAACCAGAGAACCCGGAGGAAACCCACGCAGATGCGGAAAGAGCATCCACCCAGATTGGGATTTGAACCTGGATCCTCAGCACTGCAATTTTTATTAATTAAACCTATTAATTAAATTTTAACAGGTCAGAAAATCTTGGAAAATTGTAACAACACTTGTTTTTGACTTGAATAGATTTTTAAATACGATAAAAAAATCTAGCTTTTAGATTTTAGAACGCCCGAAACGTTCGCCCCTGGATGGGCATGGGGAACCCCCTAGTAGAGGATAAATCAAAATCTGGATGGAGTTTCCATGTTCTCTTCATGTCCATGTGGGTTTCCTCCGGGTTCTCCGGTTTCCTGCCACATTCCAACATGGAATCCAAACATGGATCAAGGTCAATAGAGTTCTCCAAATTGCCCCATATAGAGTGTGTCTGTATGAGTGACTGTGCCCAGTGATAGATTGGCGCCCTGTTCTGTGTGTATCTGTCCAGCGCCCAAAACGTTCTCCCCTGGATGGGCATGGAGAACCCCCCCACGATGCTAGTAGAGGATTAAGAGTTTTATTGCTCCTTCTGTGGTCTGCTTTGTAAAAAACTTCTCTCATTATAAAGTTAAAAGGCTAAGTGGTTCACTTAAATACAGTTTAATTAAAGTTTATTAAAATGTAGTGAGTGTCATTCAGCCTCTGCGGGTCACCACCCTGTGTTTTTGATGTAAGAGTTGATTAGAGAGAAGATAAATAATGCATTACTGCCAGAGAGTTGGAGCTGCGCTGCTGCTTGTTGTAGGGACTGTATTTAGGTTTCAGGGGTTTGCCCGCCACTCGGTCCTTGTGTCTTCTGCTAGAGATGTGCTGAAAAAGAACATCTGATTATTAAAAGGCATTTTACAATAACATGAAGTATATACTTTAATATAAACCCCGAATATGATATAAGTGGGCTTACTGTACGAATGTCTACATAATACACGGTATATTTATTCATTCATTATCTTCCACCCCCCCACTTTCGACAGGGTCGTGGGGGGGTCCGCATGCCCATAGGGTGGGCAGATACATCCAGTATAGGGTGCCAATCTATTGTTGGGCAAACTCACTTACAAAGGAACACACTAGAACACACAAAGGAACACATTGGAGGGCGGCATGGTGGCTTAGTGGTTAGCATGTTCTCCTCTCAGGGCTATGGATTCCTGGGGGGACTTTTCATGTTCTCCCCGTGTCTGTGTGGGTTTCCTCTGGGTTCTCCGATTACCTCCTACAGTCCAAAAACATGGATCAAGGTCAATTGGATTCTCTAAATTGCCCTATATAGAGTGTGTTTGCCCCATATAGAGTGTGTTTGTGTCTGTGCCCAGTAATAGAGTGGTACTGCCCTGTGCCAGAACGTTCTCTCCTGAATGTGCATGGGGAAACTGCCCCCCACCTGCGATCCTAGTTGAGGATAAAGCAGAAGATAATGGATGGATGGACTATTCTGGAATTCAGAATGGCAAGATTTGAAATAGCAAGATGATTGACTTTTGGTGATTGACAAGATGACACCCCACCCCAAAACACCCCATTCCAAATCTTTAAAGGTGTCCCCCAATACTTTTGTCCATATGTTATATGGGTCTCATGTCCATATCATACATATAACACAGAGACTGTTCAGCTGTGATGTTCATGTCTCTACACCACACCTGTTTGAGCTGGACCTCTGAGTTGACATGGACGTCACAAATCTCGCAGTGAAACGTCTTGTTCTGCAAACCGGAACCTTTCAGTACGTTGGCCTGCGGTTTGAGTTTGGATCCAGGTCTGGGATAGGCTTTAATAGGACCTGCACCATTCCGGGCCTCCAGCATAGTTTTGTGCTTGGAACCTGTGGAATGGAATAGAAACAGAAAACAGAAATATTAAAAGTTTAGAGTTTTAAAGTTTAAGCAAAGAAAATTGAATCTTGTGATTTGTTATTTTGATTTTTGTGGAAAAGCATCATTTTGATTGAATTTTTTCATGTTTTTTGCAGCATGTTCATATCTGTAACTTTTATCATTTTGACAAGAGATATTGTCATAGAGAGCAAAGTATTTGAAGTTTATTTATTGTGAAATAATATTCCTGTCTGTTTTTATTCCTTTTCATATTCAGAAGACATTGTTTGGCCCGCGACCTAAAGTCTGCTTTGAGTTTTGGCTCCCGGTGCAATTGGGTTTGACGCAACCCGATTCAGCAGATGCTTTTACCCAAAGCGACTTACAAGTCTCCCTATTGGTTGGATTTAGAACATAGCATTAATTAGGACACAGCATCCCTGGAGCAAGTGAGGGTTAAGGGTCTTGCTCAAGGACCCACATTGATTCAAGTTCGAGAAATTTCTATAGCGCTTTTTACAAAAGTACATTGTCACAAAGCATCTTTACAGTGTTATAAGCCTTTAAACCCCCAAAGAGCAAGCTGAAGAGACAGTGGCTAGAAAAAACTTCCTGTTATGTTGTTATCTTAAGGAAGAAACCTTGGTAACTTCAGTGGAATTGGGATTGGAACCCACAACCTTCAGCTTGTGGATCCTATTGTCCAACACCCTTACCACTGAGCTACCACACCCCACACCAGGGACATTTGTAGGAGGGAATTAACAGACATATTGGTAGCATAGGCAGCACAGTGGCTTAGTGGTTAGCATGTTCTCCTCTCAGCGCTAGGGATTCCCGGTTCGAATCCCAATCAGGGTGGAGTTTCCATGTTCTCCCCGCGTCCGCGTGGGTTTCCTCCGGGTTCTCCGGTTTCCTCCCACAGTCCAAAAACATGGATCCAGGTCTTGAATTGAATTCTCCAAATTGCCCCACATAGAGTGTGTTTGTGTGAGTGAGTGAGTGTGGCCAGTGATAGATTGGCATCCTGTCCTGGGTGTATCTGTCCAGCGCCCGAAACGTTCTCCCCTGGATAAGCTTAGGGAACCCCCTCCATGACCCCAGTAGAGGATAAAGGGGAAGATAATGGATGGATGGATTGGTAGCCCATCCTTACAAGATTTGCTCGGTAAATCATGGTCCCTTCCTAAGCTTTCAGCTCTGATGGGAGTGAGGGCTGCAGAAGGCTTTTGGGAAACTTGCCAGATGTTTGGCTCACCTGTGTTATGGGCCTCAAGCTGCGAGAGGGAGTTGACTGCCACCTTGCAAAGCGAACAGTAGAGCAGCTTCTTGGCTTTCTCCTCCTCCGACTCGGTGCTGCTTTCAACCTGACTCGCTTTGGGGTCCTTTTTAACCTCGGCAGGCAAGCTGGAGGGTGCGGGGTTTGACTTACAGGTGCCAGATGCTGATGGGGAGACGGGGACCATAAATGGTGGAGACCCAGTGGACGTCGAATCGACACTTTTCTCAGCTGAAAAGAAAGAGACAGAATGTTGGCAAATTATCTTTCAACAGCAGGCTGTAAAACGTCGATTAAGCATTAAAAATAACTCGAATGAGTCGCTTGAAAATTAAAGCAAGCGAGCAAATAAAAAAAAAAAGACGTAGTCATTTCTTTAGTGTGAAACTTTTCAGTTTAAGCTTTATTTAATTTGGTGGCTTAGTGGTTAGCATTTTCTCCTCTCAGCGCTAGGGATTCCCGGTTCGAATCCCAATCTTGGTGGAGTATCTCCCCGTGGGTTTCCTCCGGGTTCTCCGGTTTCCTCCCACAGTCCAAAAACATGGATCAAGATCAATTGAGTTCTCCAAATTGCCCCATATAGAGTGTGTTTATGTGAGTGAGTGTGTACCCAGCGATAAATTGGCATCCTGTCCAGGGTGTATCTGCCCAGCGCCCGAAACGTTCTCCTCTGGATGGGAATGGAGAACCCCCCACGACCCTAGTACAGGATAAAGCGGAAGGTAATGGATAGATGGGACCTTGTTCGAGGGTAGCTTAGAGGTTGGCATGTTCTCCTCTCAGCGCTGGGGATTCAGATTGGAATCCCGATCCTTTGGATGGAGAACCCACCCCCACAGCAGGGTATTAGGCGGAGGATAATGAGATAAGATGGCCGGCACAGTGGCTTAGTGTCAGCATGTTCTCCTCTCACCACTAGGGATTCCCAGTTTAAATCCCAATCTGGGTGGAGTTTCCATGTTCACCCCGTGTCTGCGTGGGTTTCCTCCGGGTTCTCCGGTTTCCTCCCACAGTCCAAAAACATGGATCAAGGTCAATTGAATTCTCCAAATTGCTCCATATAGAGTGTGTGTGTGAGTGAGTGAGTGTGTGCCCAGTGATGGATTGGCGCCCTGTCCTAGGTGTTTCTGCCCAGCACCCGAGACGTTCTCCCCTGGATGGGCATGGGGGAAACCCCCTCCCCCCCCTGACCCTAGTAGAGGATAAAGCGGAAGATAATGAGATGAGATGAGATGAAATGAGTATTAAAAAGCTGAATTCGGAATTTTGGTCAAAACAGTAATTAAGGCCAAACCCTCACCGGCAGCTTCGCGACTCCATCCGTAAATGAGAAGTGTGCAGGCCCAGATTCAGTCGTTTATAACTGAAGCGCTCAAGCATTTGTAGTTGCAGTCGTACCCTTTATTCATTCTCAAAGCTTCCTCTCGTTCCCTGAGGTTTTCGTTCGGCTTGCACCTCGTGTTAGACAGCTTTAATAAGCTGTGCACTTGTTTGCTGTCTGCTTAAACTCCCTTCAATGCAAATATGCAAAAGACAGACAGGAACACACTTGTGCAGAAGAGTGCTTTCTCCCAGCTTCACCTGGAAAGCCCTGCCTCTAATGATGTTGGCAGAGGTGTGTGTCATGTTGTAGGTTGTTATGCTGCGTTGTTTTTGTAAAGCTGCTCTAGTTTTCACATTAATAATGTGGAAAAGTGTCTCTTCATCTCTCGCTCTCGTCCTCTCTCTGGGATCTAATGGGTCATTATAAAACAAGTAGTTTCGATCCTTTATATCAATGCGTGATGTACAATCTATTATTTTAAATCATGTACCATAAATGGGCATGGTGGCTTAGTGGTTAGCATGTTCTCCTCTCAGCACTAGGGATTCCCGGTTCAAATCCCAATCTGAGTGGAGTTTCCATGTTCTCCCCGTGTCCGCGTGAGTTTCCTCCGGGTTCTCCGGTTTCCTCCCCACAGTCCAAAAAGATGGATGAAATCAATTAATTCTCCAAATTGCCCCATATAGAGTGTGTTTGTGTGTGTGAGTGAGTGGGGCCAGTGATAGATTGGTGTCCTGTCCTGGGGGTTTCTGCATAGCGCCCGAGACGTTGGATGGGCATGGATGGGCACCCCCCCCCTCCCCGCGACCCAATAAAGCAGAAGATAATGGATGCATGGATGGAGTTATTTGAGGATGAGGTAAATGGAAATACAGATTAATAGAAACAGCAAGCTGATTCCTGATGAGCACTAAACCTGTATCCGGTTACTAAGCAATCAACATTCATCTGAAGCCAGATTTGGTTTCCTATTAGGGTCGTTAGGGGGTTGTGTTCCCATGCCCATCCAGGGGAGAACGTTTTGGGAGCTGGGCAGATACACCCAGGACAGGGTGTCAATCTATCACTGGGCACACACTCACTCACACACACACACACACACACACACAGACTATATAGCATCAATTTAGATAGGGGCAATTTAGAACAGAGCAGTGTGTGTGAGAGAGAGTGAGTATGTGCCCAGTGATAGATTGGTGTCCTGTCCTGGGTGTATCTGCCCAGCACCCAAAACGTTCTCCCCTGGATGGGCATGGGTCACGGTTGGTATCCCATGCCTCCAACCAGAACTTCCAACATGGAACCTCCAACCAGATTGGGATTCGACCCTGGATTCAGGGCCGAATCCAGATCAGGTTGGGGGTTCCATGTTCTCCCCGTGTCCAAATGGCTTTAGTGGAACCATAAGTTGTAACCACAGTACTTTTGATGAAACACTCTTTAAAAAGGTGAGAACTTTATATACAACTTCCTATATGGGAGTCCAGCCTTCTCGTTTCTTACGGAACTGTTCTCAGACAGCATGTTACGTAAAGTGAGAGCTCTTACATAAAGGTGCTAAAGTTATTTTAATGATTCAGTCTCTCAGATTTGCTTTTGTGTTAGAGCAATGCGATGGTGGGAGCATCAGGCCTTTGGGAGGAAGCTACAGCAACAACTATTAGAACCCTGCACTGACAGTGAGGACCCACGGGCCATCTGGGAACCGAAGTGATGTTCATTTGTCCTGATTCGAGCGGAGACATTGCATAGCAATGAGACATAAATGAGCGGCGCCTCAGTCTCAGTGATCATTCTGAGGACGCAATGCCGCGTGCATTTACATTTTGCAGACGCTTTTATCCAAAGTGACTTACGAGGTTCCTTATTTGATGTTCGGGGTCAGAATTGCTGAGCAATAAAAGTTAAGGGCCTTGTTCAGGTGCCCACATTGGCAGCTTGGGTGGACTTGAACCGACAACCAAACACAGCACCATTCAAAAGTGTAGCCACGCCCCCTTTTTGCTCCATTTAATTCTCCATGTTCTCAGTTCCACTTCCTGTAAAGATGGACTTTGTAGTTCTCCAATTCCAGACTGTAGTCCATCTGTGTGTGTTCTACGGTACATACTGTGTACATCCCCTTTACTCTGTTCTAATGGTCAGAACCCCAATAGAACCACCACAGAGCAGGGGTTATTTGGTGGGTCATTATTCCTATCCCAGCAGTGTCACTGAGGTGTTTAAATGAAACTCCAGCAGCACTGCTGCACTAAAACCCCCTCACCACATCAGTGTCACTGCAGAACTGACAATAAACAATCCACCACCCAAACTACACCTGTTCTGTGATGGTTGCGGGTGGGGTGGGGGGGTACAGGGTTCCCCATGCTTATTCAGGGAAGAATGTTTCGGGCGCTGGGTAGTTATACCTAGCACTGGTAACACACACACAATCATTCATATAGACACACACACACACACACACACACACACTATATGGGGCAATTTAGAATATTCTAATTAGCTTTAATCCATGTTTTTGGACTGTGGGAGAAACCGGAGAACCCAGAGGAAAACCCACACGGACCGGAGGAGAACATGTAAACTCCACCCAGATGGGGATTCGAACCAGGATCCCAAGTGCTAAGAGGAGAACATGCCAACCACTAAGCCAGATAAAGAGATAGAACATTGTCAATGAAAAATTTGGCTTAGTGGTTAGCATGTTCTCCTCTCAGCGCTAGGGATTCCTGGTTCAAATCCCCATCTGGGTGGAGTTTTCATGTTCTCCCCGTGTCCGCGTGGGTTTCCTCCGGGTTCTCCGGTTTTCTCTCACTGTCCAAAAACATGGATTCAAGCTAAATTGAATTCTCGAAATTGCCCCAAATAGAGTGTGTCTGTGTGAGTGAGTGTGTGGCCAGTGATAGATTGGCGCCCTGTCCTGAGTATATCTGACCAGCGCCCGAAACGTTCTCCCCTGGATGGACATGGAGACCCCCCCCTGCGACCCTCGTAGAGGATAAAGTGAAAGATAATAGATGGACCGATGATTTAATGACAATGTTTTGATCAAATCCGGCAAAAAAAACCCTTTAATGCGAACCATATTTTAAAGGCGAAGAGATGTCCATTTAATCCCCGAACGTCTAATAGTTTCCCAAATCATTGATTTGGAGGATTTACAAAAGAGAAGTGAGATTACAGTGACATTTGCGAGTTTGTGTGATGAATCCAAATGAATAGAGCAGTCAGCACTTGCTTAATCTTTCAGAAGAAACTCATTAAGCTGAAGTTTGTTTCACGGTTTGAGAAGAGCGGGATTAAAACCGTTCTTGGCTTGCTTTCATTTTAATGACTCGGCAGCCATTTTCATGGTGCTAACCTATTCTAGAGTTGCAAGATTCAGCAGTAAAGCCACCAGTGATGGAGGAAAAGTTTCCACCCAAAAAAACAGATCCCAAAAAGTAATAATTGACTCATGTGGCTGCCCGGCACAAGTCGTTCTTCCCCTGTTTAATAACATCTCTTCAACTTGCTGGATGAAAGTCAGGCTTCTCATGGCTGCTGGGCTTTTATGAGACCTACCTCGTGGTGCCGTCCTCCCCGAAACCACATAAACACAGGGTTGTTGTCGCTGGTTCTTCTTGACCCAGATTCATTATGTTCTAGTCTATTACATACTACCCTGACATGTCATCAAAATATTGCCCATGAGGGCATGATTGCCCATCATGCTGCCAAAATGATGATAGGGCTCATCTCATCTCATTATCTTCAGCGCAATCGTCTACTAGGGTTGTGGTGAAGGGGGGGTTCCTCAAAGCCATCCAGGGGAGAACCTTTCACTAGGCGCACTCACTCATATAGACACTCACACAAACTCACACACTATATGGGGCAATTTGGAGCATTCAATTGCCCTTGATTCCATGTTTTTGGAAACCGGAGAACCCCGATGAAACTCACACGGACACGGGGAGAACATGGAAACTCCCAGATTGGGATTCAAACCTGGATCCCCAGCAATGGGGTGAACATGCTAAAAATTTACGATAAGCTCTGCTTAATCCTCTACTAGGTTCCTGGGGGGGGGGGGGTCCCCATGCCCATCCAGGGGAGAACATTTTGGGTGCTGGGCAAATACACCCAGGAAAGGGCACCAATATATAGCTGAGCACGCACTGAATTAAACAGACACACACACACATAAACTATATAGGGGCAATGTATCCATTCATTATCTTCCGCTTTATCCTCTACTAGGGTCGTGGGGGGTTCTTTATGGCCATCCATGGGAGAACGTTTTGGGTTCTGGGCAGATACACCCAGGACAGGGTGCCAACCTATCGCTGGGCTCACTCACTCACATACACCAACACACTCTATATGGGGCAATCTGAGGATTCAATTCACCTTGATCCATGTTTTTGGACTGTGGGAGGAAACCGGAGAACCCGGAGCAAACCCACGCGGACACGGGGAGAACATGGAAACTCCACCCAGATGGGGATTCGAACCGGGAATCCCTAGTGCTGAGAGGAAAACGTGGTAACCACTAAGCCACTGTGCCGAGGGGCAATTTAGATATGGACAATTTATAGAAGCCAGTTTACCTTGAATTCAATGACAAGTGGGACACAATCGTTACATGGAACGAAATTTATTAAAGTGGCGCCTGCAATATTATTCTGCCCCCTTGTGTTAATACTTTATGGCACCACCTTTTGCTGCGTTTACAGCTGCACGTCGATGAGGCATGTGTATTTTGCTAATCTAAAATTAAACAATAACCACAACATAGTCTATGGAACCCAAACATACCCAATCATAGAGGATTTTGGGTAATAATGAGCTTAATCCATCATGTAACTGATGGCTGATCTTTTAGACAATGGGCTTTAAGACAATCCACAAGGAACAGCAAAGGACACACGTGTACCAATCACAACATCCAAATTCCCAACGGATGGAAGGATGGAGGAAAGGTCAGAGGTAGGGAAAGGAAGGGGCAATGAATAAAAGCAGGATATTTACCTGAATGCTCAGCACTGCTGTTGTCGGCCACAGTGGGGGGAGGGGTGGGGCCGGTGCTGACTGGCTTGATGCCGTTGTTGGAGCTGGTTCCACCTTTGTGTTTAGTTTTTGGCGAGTCTTGCGCCTTGAGCTTCTTGGCATGTTTACTCCCCTTGAAGTGTGCCTCGGCCTGGTTCTACAAGAGAACAAATCAAGCATGCAAATGAGGCTGATGTCCAACGATGGAGAGCCAACATGTTGGGACACTTGTAAGTCACATTGATGTAAAAGTGTATGGAAAATAACCTTATAGAGACAATGTACGAGTAATTCAGACACTGCACTGCTGCTGGACAGAGAACAGGACATTACATTTCCTTTAGTCATTTAGCAGATGTAGGGTGACCAGATTTCCCCTTTGTGCGGGACAGTCACGGAATTTCGTTACTTTTCACACGTCCCGCAAATTGAGACGTTGTCCCGCATTGTTATTGAAAATCAGACTGCTGCTTTGAAATGCGAGTTTTATAATCTGCCACTGGATGGCTGTGTTATCTGTAGGGTGATCAGGTGTCCCGCGTTGTGCGGGACAGTCACGCAATTTCATTACTTTTCACGCTTCCTGCAAATTGAGACGTTGTCCCGCATTGTTATTGAAAGTCAGACTCCTGTTTTTGAGCGTGTTTTATAATCCGACATTGGATGGCGGTGTTGTCCGTTATCAGGGGAGAGGCAGGCTGTTTGAATGTCAACCAATCGGGAACGCGGACGCATGTTAAGGGTGCGCCCACCAACACAAACAATGCAAATATAAATATAAATATATATTGGTGTCCCACATATATATCCCATTGTCTCATTGGTGTCCCACATCACCACCAATGCACTGCCATATATATATGGAGTGCATTGGTGTCCCACATTGTCCCACACAAACATAGTCTTTGTCCCACATCTGGTGAATTAAAATCTGGTCACCCTAGTTGTCTGTTATCGGGGAGAGGTGGGGTGTTTGAATGTCAACCAATAGGGAACGCGGACGCATGTTAAGGGAGCGCCCACCAACACATTCATTCATTCATTATCTCCCGCTTATCCTCTATTAGGGTCGCGGTGGGGTTCCCCATGCCCATCCAAGGGAGAACGTCTCGGGCGCTGGGCAGATAGACCCAGGACAGGGCGCCAATCCATCGCTGGGCACACACCCACTCACACAGACACACTCTAAACGGGGAAATTTTGAGAATTCAATTAACTTGATCCATGTTTTTGGACTGTGGGAGGAAACCGGAGAACCCGGAGGAAACCCACGCAGACACGGGGAGAACATGGAAACTCAACCCAGATGGGGATTCGAACCGGGAATCCCTAGCGCTGAAAGGCAAACGTGCTAACCACTAAGCCACCGTGCCGCCAACCCCACCAACACAAACAATGCAAATTAGGTCAGAATAGCACCGGCATGCAGCATGAGATCTGACGGAAGAGGTAAACCATGACCCCGTAAACCAAAATGCAGCTACAACAAAGACTGAGAAACTATCTGCCCCTGAAACCAGTGCAAGGCGAGACTTTTCCCACAAATTTTTGTGTGACGGTTGTCACCGTTTTTTATATATATATATATATCTCCATCCATTATCTTTAGCTTTATTCTCTATTGGGGTCGCGGGGGGGTTCCCCATGCCCATCCAGGGGAAAACGTCTCGGGCGCTGGGCAGATACACCCAGGCCAGGGCGCTAATCTATCGCTGGGCATACACTCACTCACACAGACACACTATATATGGGGCAATTTCGAGAACTCGATTGACTTGATCCATGTTTTTAGATTGTGGGAGGAAACCGGAGAACCCGAAGGAAACCCACGCAGACACGGGGAGAACATAGAAACTCCACCCAGATTCTCAGATTTCCTCCCACAGTCCAAAAACATAAATCAAGCTCAATTGAATGTGCCAAATTTCCCCATATAGAGTGTGTTGGTGTGTGTCGGTGTGAGTCAGTGTCTGCCCAGTGATAGATTATCACTCTGTCCTGAGTGTATCTGTCCAGCGCCCAAACTGTTCTCCTCTGGATGGGCATTGGGACCCCCCCCCCCACAAGCCAAGAAGAGGATTAATTGGAAGATAATGACTAAATGGTCCTATACTAGGGACTAGGGTTGCAGGGGGTTCACCATACCCATCCAGGGGAGAACGATTTGGGTGCTGGGCAGATACAATATCAAAAGAATTGTGATGCTGATCAATTAGCAATGATGTTTATGTTGTGCTGGATCTTTATGATCTCGTATTTAAATATCAGCCTCCCCAAGACACTGCTCAACCGAACATTCAGTCTCTAAGCCCCGAGCAGCTCACATCTAAGAGATCATCACTTGCAATTAAGCTTCGTTTCAACTTTAAAGGGAAAACGAGCAGATTAGAAACCTTTGCTGCTATTACACAGCCCACTTTTCTCGAGTCTTAATCTTGGTGGGGGTTTCATGTTCTCCCCGTGTCTGCAGGGGTATCCTCTGGATTCTCTGGTTTCCTCCCACAGTCCAAAAACATGGATTCAAAGTAAATTGAATGCTCCAAATTGCCTCATATAGTGTGTTTGTGTGTGTGAGTGAGTGTGCCCAGCAATGGATGGGGTGGCATGGTGGCTTAGTGGTTAGCATGTTCTCCTCTCAGCGCTACTGATTCCCAGTTCGAATCCCAATCTGGGTGGAGTTTCTATGTTCTCCCCGTGTAGGCATGGGTTTCCTCCGGGTTCTCCGGTTTCCTCCCACTGTTCAAAAACATGGATTCAAGGTGAATTGAATGCTTCAAATTGCCCCGTATGGTGTGCTTATATGTGTGTGTGAGTACGTGTACTCAGTGATAGTTTGGCACCCTGTCCTGGGTGTATCTGCCCTGCGCCCGAAATGTTCTCCCCTAGATGGGCATGGGGAACCCCACGCGACTCTAGTCGATGATAAAGTGGAAGATAATGGATGAATGAAGTAATGTTTGTTGAAGAGATGTGTTTTGAGATGTTTTTAAGATGCTAAATGACTCAGCATTACGGAGTTGGGACAATGGTTCCACCATTTAGTAATGCTGAACGGTTGAAGCACCAGCCCTGCTCAACCGAACATTCAGTCTCTAGCCCCGAGCAGCTCACATCTAAAAGATCATCACTCGCATTAAAGCTTCATTCAACTTTAAAGGGAAAACGAGCAGATTAGAAACCTTTGCTGGTATTACACAGCCCACCTTCCTCTGATCAAAGCTGCTAATTCTCAACTCACTCCAAATACACACTTTCTGAAGCTTATTCTAACTACTAACTACACTGTCAGGAGATTATCCTCAGCATATGACCGAACCAAATGAGATTCCGAGACCTCATTGGCGGTGGCTGTGCATGTTCTTCTCTCAGCGCTAGGGATTCCCAGATCGAATCCCAATCTGGGTGGAGTTTCTATGTTCTCCCTGTGTGCGTGTGGGTTTCCTCCAGGTTCTCCGGTTTCCTCCCACAGTCCAAAAACATGGGTCAAGGTCTGAATTCTCCAAATTGCCCCATATAGAGTGTGTTTGTGTGAGTAAGTGTGTACCCAGTGATAGATTGGCGCTCTGTCCTGGGTGTATCTGCCCAGTGCCTCCCTGGATGGGCATGCCGCCGCGACCCTAGCAAAGGATAAAGCTGAAGATAATGGATGGATGGATGGACTTCATTGGCGGAGTGTCTGATGATACAATGTAATTAAGTTCTGCAGCATTAGGATCCGACCCTTTGTTATTCGAAAACCATCCAGTTTTGCACTAAAGGGATTATACGAGTCTGCGGTTTTATATATAATCCATCTTAATCAGCATTTTATCCCAAGCTTCTGTCCACATTTCTGGCAGAACGAGCCGCCACAGCAGCCAAATAAATGTATTTCCATAACGCTTCGGCACCCCATTATAATCAGTGTAAAGTGAAGGTGATGATAAGCTCAGTCAACTGCAATAAATCAGCAAGGATAATACTGCGACTTTTCACACATTTAAAATGCACTGCATGTTAATAACACGCAACAGTCCGAGCCAGAAAGGAAGCGGAGGGGCTGCTATTTAAAGAAAGAAACCGTAATACTATATGCTTTAAGATTCCAAAGTAATTGAACGCAGCATGATTCTAGAGCAATTACAGAAAGGTAACCCAATAAAACCACATGGAATCATTAAAGTCATGGTTCTGCATTTCAATCACACCCTGCCTGATTTAAAAAAAGCTCGTTCTTAATTTCTTTTCGCAGGTTTGATGATAGATTTTTATTAATGGCTTTTGGTTATTGCTCATTAGCCTGCGATGAAAACAGACGCATCTGACACAGCTACTGATTTTTAAGAGATGCTGACGACAACATGAACGCAACGGAGGAGCTGCTTGACCTCAAATTAAATGGAAATTTCATAAATTTGATTTAATATATTTAATAGTTTTCCAATTGTTATCCATCCATCCATTATCTTCCTCTATATCCTCTACTAGGGTCGCGGAGGGGTTCCCCATGCCCATCCAGGGGAGAATGTCTCGGGCGCTGGACAGATAGACCCAGGACAGGGCACCAATCTATCTCCTGACACACACTCACTCACACAGACACACTCTATATGGGGCAATTTGGAGAATTCACTTGACTAGATCCATGTTTTTGGTCTGTGGGAGGAAACCGGAGAACCTGGAGGAAACCCACATGGACACATTGAGAACATGGAAACTCCACCCAGATTGGGATTGGAACCAGGAATTCCTAGCACTGAGAGGCGAATGTGCTAACCTCAAAGCCACCATGCCGCCCTCCAATTGTTATAGTTTTTCCAATTGTTAAATATAGACACCTGATCATTAAAGAATCTCTACGTGGCTGTCCTACACTGTTATACTGCCCCGACCTCCCCTCCCACCAAGCATCAGTCCTCACAAGGTTTCGTCCTACAAAAAACAACATAACAGGAAGTTTTTTCTTGCCACTGCTTTGTGACAATGTACTATTTTTGTACTACTTGAACTTGAGGGCGGCACGGTGGCTTAGTGGTTAGCATTGTTCGCCTTTCAGTGCTCAGGGAGCAATAGCTCAGTGGTTAGGGCATTGGGCTATCAATCTGAAGGTTGGGGGTTCAAATCCCAGGTCCACTGCAATTACCAATGTGGGTCCTTGAGCAAGGCCCTTAACCTTAACCTCATTGCTCCAGGGATGTTGTGATTAACCCTGTGTTCATCTTGTAAGTCGCTTTGGATAAAAGCGTTTGCTAAATGACCAAATGTAAATGTAAATGTAAATTCCTGGTTCGAATCCCCATCTGGGGATCAAAAACATTGATCAAGATAAATTGAATTCTCCAAATTGCCCCATATAGAGTGTGCTCGTGTCTGTGTGTGTGAGCTCAGCGATAGATTGATGCCCAGTCCTGGGTGTATCTGCCAAGCGCCCGAAATGTTCTCCCCTGTATGGGCATGGGGAACCCCCCCGCAACCCTAGTAGAGGATAAAGCAGAAGATAATGGATGGATGAAACTTAATGTTGCATTTATGTTGTGTATCATGCTCTGTCTGATTTTACCCAGTGTCTGGGTCTTTAATACCCAGCATTAAAGACTACTTTTCAACCACCTTCAGTTAAGGACATAACAAAAATACTAAAAATACTTAATAAGGACGTAAGTCTATATCAAAAGGTCTTATGTAAAATTATGTTCATGTCTTATCTGGACAAGACAAAATAATTTATCATTTCTGATGCGTGGCAGTCCAGTTCGACAAATTCTTAATTGCCATAGCAACTCCAACTACCAGGATGTAATTGCTGGAATGGGAAAACCGTACGCCAAAGTGTCACTCCTCCTTATGTGTTTAGCTCAGTTCTAAATGCTCTGTTAATTCTAAAGTAAAACTTATGAGCTGCATTTCTATAACAGATGAAACCTGCCTTTCCCATAAGCCCTAAGATCAAACATGAAAGGGCCGACTGCGATCTTCCTTCCCTCCATTCGTCCATCTTTCTGTCCCATTCCTCTCTTTATCTAGTACATGAGTTGACCTGTAGGCATGCGGGGGTGTTTTGTGTTTTGTATTTAGGAAAAAATGTACCCACGTTCTACGCTCTATTTTGTTATTAGCCCGCTAATCCTCCTATTACTTTCGACTCCGCCGAGTCTCGCAGACTGTTACCTATAAATCATGGCCATATGGTACAGGATGGATCGGGTTTGCCAACATGAGCGAGTCCAAGTGTGTAACCGTGTATACAACCATGGCTGCAGTAACATCTCGTCAGTCAGACCATAATCATAAGCTTAGCGGCTCATCGTTAATTACTAAATAAGGACTAAGCATTGGGACTCCCTTACTGTTTATATGTGCATGTGTGTGTTTACACCACCCAAGGCCGAGTACCGTCACAGATGAATTAGCTAATTATGCCACATTAGTTGTGTGTCTTTATGCCAGCTGCCCTACCGACTAGCAGTGTAGCTCTTAATTAAGCTTAAGCTAATATACAAGCTTAACACAATCATTATCCTAGAACAGGACCTTAGTATTAAAGAATATTATATCTTTTCTCTGAAGTTGGAATCAAGACAAGCTCAGCTATATTAGTTATATAAGATTAACGATGACACACACACAACCACACTCACACACACAAACACACAACCACATACACACACACACACAATCTTAACTAGTTACATAAGATTAACGATGGCGGCACGGTGGCTTAGTGGTTAGCACGTTCGCCTTTCAGCACTAGGGATTCCTGGTTCGAATCCCCATCTGGGTGGAGTTTCCATGTTCTCCCCGTGTCTGCGTGGGTTTCCTCCGGGTTCTCCGGTTTCCTCCCACAGTCCAAAAACATGGATCAAGTTAATTGAATTCTCTAAATTGCCCCATATAGAGTGTGTCTGTGTGAGTGAGTGTGTGCCCAGCGATGGATTGGCGCTCTGTCCTGGGTGTATCTGCCCAGCACCCGAGATGGTCTCCCATGGATGGGCATGGAGAACCCCACCGCGACCCTAATAGAGGATAAGCGGGAGATAATGAATGAATTAATAAAGATTAACGATGACACACACACACACACTCAAACAAACACTCAAACACATCCACACACTTACACACACATACAGACACAACCACACACACACACACACACACACAACCACATACACAACCACAACCGCACACACACACACAACCACATACACAACCACACCCGCACACACAACCACACACTCACACACACACACGCAAACACAACCACACACACACACACACACAAACAAACTACCACACGCACACACAACCACACACACACAAGCTCAACTATATCATCCATCCATTATCTTCAGCTTTAACCTCTATTAGGGTGGCGGGGGGGTTCCCCATGCACATCCAGGGGAAAACATTTTGGGCGCTGGGCAGATACACCCAGGTCAGGGCACCAATCTATCGCTGGGCACACACTCACTCACACATACACACTCTATATGGGGCAATTTGGAGAACTCAATTGACTTGATCCATGTTTTTGGACTGAGGGAGGAAACCCACGCAGACACAGGGAAAACATGGAAACTCCACCCAGATGGGGATTCGAACCGCGCTGAGAGGCGAACGTGCTAACCACTAAGCCATGTGCCGCCCCTCAACTATATTAGTTACATAAAATTAACGAAGAGAGTGTACAAAGAGGAAGTACATGGCTAACGGACTGGTGTAGCACCAACAACCTGGCTCTGATGAAGACCAAAGAGATGATGACTTCGACAGCTCTGCTGCAAAAGCACAAAGTTCCGTGGAGTTCACCTGAAAGAACAGAGGATCTCACCTGGTCCCTCAACACCAGCACCATCGCCAAGAAGGCCCAGCACTGTCTCTACTTCCTACGTAGCCCGAGGAAAGCACATCGTCCACCTGCCATGCTCACCACATTCTACAGAGGAACCATTGAGAGCATTCTGAGCAGCTGCATCACCGCCTGGTTCGGGAACTGCACCGTATCGGATCGTAAGTCTTTGCAGCGGGTAATGAGGACAGCTGAGAGGATCATAGGTCTTTCTCTCACCTCCATCTGAGACATTTACATCTGCAAAGCAACCAGCATTGTGGACGACCACACACACCCCTTACACACACACTCTTTACCCTCCTGCCGTCTGTGAAAAGATACCAGAGCATCCGGGCCCTGAAAAGATTTTTTCCCCAATACTTAAACTCACACACATATTTCTGTATATTAAAGATGGACAAATTGCTACTAATGCTGCATGCTGCACAACATTTTTGTACATTTATAAACAACTACTGCTAAAAACACACTGTTTTAACATTTATAACCACTAGGGGGCCACCTACACTCCAATCTATCACTGGGCACACACACACACACACACAGACACAAACACACGCTATATGGGGCAATTTTGGAGAATTGAATTGACCTTAATCCATGTTTTTGGACTGTGGGAGGAAACCGGAGAACCCGGAGGAATCCCACCCAGATTGGGATTCGAACCGGAATCCCCAGTGCTGAGAGGAGAACATGCTAACCACTAAGCCACCATGCCGGCTGCACTGCTACCTCCCATTACTTACTGTTTACTGTCCTGTCCTGTCCTGTCCTATAATGACTAGCTTATATGATTCTACACAAATAAAACAGAAATGGACAGGACAAATGCTTGGAACCTTTTTAAGTGAGTACTAAATGATTGGATGTTAATTGTCTGATGATTCAATAATTTGTGTATATTCTGCATGGATTCTGCACATAGCTGTCAAAACTCCAACCAGAAAGACGAGAGGACGGTTAAATCTCTCTGTCTGTGTACCACACTGAGCATGAAGTACACAAAAAAGAATGATTTGAACAAATCTGAACAAAAACAATCAGTTATTTTATTCCATCATGTTTACACTGACGACAGACATTAAGCACATCTGGAGTCCGAGCTGCCTTCAGCACAGAAGTTACATAATGCAGACCAGCTGACTGTAAGTGGAGCGGAAATAAAAAAAAGTAAATCACACACACACAGACACACACAAAAAAACACATATACATACACACAAACACACACACACACACAACCACATATACATACACACACACACACACAAAACCACATACACACACACACACAAAACCACATACACACACATAACCACATACACACACACATACATATACACACACACATATACACACACACACACACACATACAAAACCACATACACACACACACATACATACACACACACAAAACCACACACACACATACATACACACACAAAACCACACACAAACATAACCACACACACACAACCACACACACACACACACAACCACACACACACACACAACCATGCACACAACCACACACACATAATCACATACACACACATACACACAACCACATACAGACATACACACACACATAACCACATATACAAACACACACCCAACCACATATTCAATCACACACACACACACACACACTCCCACCCACACAACCACACACCCACACACACCCAAATCCACACACAATCACACACACACAAACAAACACATGTACCATAGTACCACAGTCCCATAAATTTATGCTTTCTTGCACGCACACACACACACACTCACACATAAAACTCAGTCTGACAGCTATTTAATAGCATTTTTCTAAAAAATTGCTTATAGCTCCCATTAGTGGTTAACAGTCGACAGCCATTTTGTTGCTGAACCCTGAGCTCTTAGTGCTTCCCATTTTCAAAATATTTTTTTGCTATAATCTAAACACTTGGCGAAGACACTTTTGATGGCAGTGAAATGATCCTTGTAAATGACTTTTGAATTGTCTGTTCAGACTGATATTAAAAGCTCACAATGGGAGATATCAAAGCATCCTCTGTGTTCTATATAAGAACCATAAAACTGCAATTCAGGACACAACAGAGACGAACCCCTTCAAAGAGGGCAGTTCTGTTTCGTTTCTCATAACGGCACATGGGGAGTTGGTTGTGACATTTACAGTTTGAAACAGAGTGCACAATTGTTTACAGAAAGAGTCCAGCTACAGCAAAGCTAGTTAAAGGAATGGACTTTTGCAAGCACACAGTAATCGGACTGAAACGCAGTGATTCTTGTGGGATTCTCTAGAACCTTCTGATCACTTTCGCTCTGGCAGTGGGGTTAACAGTAATGAGTGCTTGCATACTCAAAACCATGTACATGTACACGCTCGTGTAGCATATTGGATTCATTCATTCATTCATTTTCACTTAGTCCTCCACTAGGGTGTGTGTATGTATGTGTGTGTGTGTGTTCCCCATGCCCATTCATTGGAAAACGTATCTGCCGCTGGGCAGTACATGGTGCCAACCTATCCAGGGCACACTCACTCACTCACACAGACACCCATACAGACACGCACTATATGGGGCAATTTGGAGAATTCAATTGACCTTGGATCCATGTTTTTGGACTCTAACACTGAGAGGAGAACATGTTCAAAAACAGTGATTTTCCCACATGCAATTTAAAGCAATAACATTTATGCCAGTGGTGAAATTTGACAGGTGTTCTGTCCATCCACTTTATCCTCTACTAGGCTCACAGGGGGGTTCCCCATGCCCATCCAGGAGGGAACGTTTCGGGCGCTGGACACTCTATATGGGGCAATTTGGAGAATTCAATTGACCTTGATCCATGTAAACAGTTGTGCTCATGTCAAGTTCTCTCTTCCTGGCTTTTAAAGCCAAACACCGGCTTTTAACGCCAACGGGGGGTCGAATCGCGCTCTCCCCATGCTCCATGCTTCTCGCTAACATGAACTAGCATGGTTGAGCAGATACGTGACGCGGTATGCAGTATACTCGGGAGGGGGCGCCAAAAAATTTTACTTAAACGCATTTTTTTAAAATCAATTCTTGGGCATTTTGAATCAATTCAGAATCGCGATTCTTTGAAGAATCGATTTTTTCAGCACCCCTATTAAACATGGAAACTATTAATCCTTGCCTTTGTACATTAGACAAAATATCACGCAGCCTCCCTCTGAGCATAATGACTTCAGTTCCCACAATACACTTCCACAAGGACATTCCAATGCCACGCCCCTTCCTCGCTCAGGTTCAGGTTCTTTAGATTATTGGTTTTCCCGGTTTATGGACTTTTCGCTTGTTTTTTCCCCGACTTCTCTCTTGGATTGGCCTCTTGGATTTGTCGCTATTACTTCTATATTTTCTTCATTGTTGATTTCGGTTCCTCTTTGTTTTGCCTGGTCTATGTTTAAAGTTCTCATTAAAAACTATCATACTTTGATTCTGCATTCATCACTGGTCCTTTAGACGCATCCGCATTACACAAAATAGCATGCAAGAGCACAGTTAAACCCTAGTCTTGGTTTTTGATTGGTAAATGTCAGCCCCATGTCAGGGGTACTTAAGTCTTGAGAGGTACTTTAAGGACATGTTGGTTATCAGCCATAATGGAATAACTGAATTCCGTATGGTCACTTAATTATATTGGAAAGAAGCCATGGCCCCCCCAGTCTGCTGTCTCATAAATACACACCTTAAGTTGAGAGTTAAAATTCCAGTTTTTTTTCTTTAAAGCGCAATTCACAATTAATGAGATCACCCCGGTCACATCTGGAGTATTTTAAATTATATAGGAGTGCAAAATGAGCCAAGAGGTGGAGGGATATAAGAGTTCAAAGAACTAATGGTAGCAAGATCCACAATGAACCACATGCTCATTGAAAAATACATCGTACAAATGGGGCATGAACATGCTGCCAAACTTTAAATAACTACATTTACATTTGATTATTTAGCAGATGCTTTTATCCTACTGGCTCCGTAGCTTTGGAACGACATACCTCTATATATTAGACAGGCCTCTTTACTGTCCACTCTAGTTTAAAAACTCATTTTTAAAACTCAAAGAAGGCTCGTCAGCGTCTCTACCATCTTGGACATCTACGAGACTTCAGGCTGCCCTCCAAGGTCCTGCAGAATTTCTACTCCTGCACGTCAAAAGCATCCTCACAGGGAACATCATAACCTGGTTCGGAACAGCACCCATCTGGACAGACCGTCACTACAGAGGGTGGTATGTTTGGCCGAACGCACCATCCGAGTAGCACTTCTAGACCTCCAGACCATCTACAGGAAGTGGTGCAGGTCCAAAGCCAAAAACATTGTGGAAGACTTCAGTCATCCTGACAACAAGCTCTTCACTCTGTTGCCATAAGGACGGCGTTTCGTGTCCTGAAGGCAAACATAGAGAGGATGAGGCGGAGTTTCTTCCCAACGACGAATCGGACCCTGAACCAGGACTGAACGGACGCAATCCCATCCACAACACCTTCATAAATCTGACAACTTTGAACCCTGCACTGCATTACTTGCACATAAATGCACCACTCACTTTATTCATAACTTATGAGACAACTTTTAGTTTATATCTGTTACAGTGCCATATTTGTACAGTTTAAATTGCACATTGTAAATACATATTTTTTTTATTTTTATTTTTATTCTAACGGCGGCACGGTGGCTTAGTGGTTAGCATGTTCACTTCTCAGCGCTAGGGATTCCTGATTCGAATCCCAATCTGGGTGGAGTTTCCATGTTCTCCCTGTGTCCGTGTGAGTTTCCTCCGGGTTCCTCCCACAATCCAAAACATGGATCAAGTCTATTGAGTTCTCCAAATTGCCCAATATAAAGTGTTTGTGTGAGTGAGTGTGTGCCCAGCGATAGATTGGCGCCCTGTCCTGGGTGTATCCGCCCAGCGCCTGAAACGTTCTCCTCTGGATGGGCATGGGGGAACCCCCCCGCGAACCTAATAGAGCATAAAGCGGGAGATAATGGATGGATGGATGGAATTGATGGATTTTTATTCTATATTACTTATCCTTTTCAATACCTATTTTGTAAATCATTTTTTTTCTTACTGTGAATCCAAATTTTTTACTTTATGTGGAGATTCAACTTTATGTGGAAAAGAATTTCACTGCTGGCTGTACCGTGTATAACTACGCAATAAACCTGATTTTACATTGGTTTTAATAAACTGTTTTACTGTTTTACTTGATGTATTGTTTTATTGCTTATATTGTATTGCTGTTTTTTTTTCCATAATTTTAAGTTTCAACACTATACAGCACTTTGGTGCAGCCGCTGTTCTTTTTAAAGTGCGAGTTGAGTATCCAAGTTTAAGTTCAAGTCATTTATTTATGTAGCACTTTTTTTACAACAGTACATTGACACAAAGCAGCTTTACAGTGTTATAAGCCTTTAAACCCCCAAATAGCAAGCCGAAGTGACAAGGGCAAGAAAAAACTCCCTGTAATGTTGATATCTTAAGGAAGAAACCTTGTGAGGACCGAGGCTCAGTGGGGGACTCATCCTCCTTGAGCGGCCGGCAGCATCAACAGTGTAGGACACTAATATACAGACTGTGTGGTGATCATGTGACCCGTATTTAACAATTAAATACTATATAAGTCCATTGAGGGCGTCCTGCAGGACTGCCAGTCCAATAAAAATCCAGGTTTGATCCAGTAATCGTCGTAGCCATGGTGCTCAGGCAGAGCCATAGACGAAGAGCTGCTGACACCTCCAGGAATTTGCCAACCACAGCGACTTGGTTGGGATCAGAACACAGAGTTAATAGAGCCCCTTGGAGCAATGGAGGTTAAGGGTCTTGCTCAAGGACCCACATTTGTATCTTCAGTGGACCTGGGACATGAACCTGCAACCTTTGCATTGATAGACCAACACCCTAACCACTGAACTACCACTTACAGTTTAATGGTGGAGGTATGGAGGGTTTCATCTACATCTTGTTTATCAGCAATACTGGCTTTGTTTTGCATTAAGTACAGTTATTTGTTAAGTGTGCGTACTTCACTTAGTGTGTGTATGTGTGTGAGTGTGTGTGTGTGTGTTCTGCACAGATGGGTTAAATGTGGAGGATTTATTCCTCTTTGTGTAAGTACAGTAGGCAAAATAGATCACTTTTTATTATTCCATTATTGTGCACAGTGTTTTTTCTCTCTCGTTTGCTTAATTAAGGTTTCTTATTTGCTAAAATAAAAAATAAGAAGTTACCAATTACACATAAATGAATGTTTACACCATTTGCCAGAAACGTTACGACAACCTCGAGACTTATCGAGTGATAAGGGTTTTATTTTGCCTACACACAAGAATTAGTCCTCCATATTTAACCCATTCATTCAGTGAAACACACACGAACACACACACACATACATACATATACACACTGAGTGAAGTGGGCACATAAGCCCGGAGTGGTGGTCAGCCCTGATTGGCGCCCTGTCCTGGGTGTATCTGCTCTGGATGGGCATGGGGAACCCCCCCGCGACCCTTGTACAGTATAAAGCTGAAGATAATGGATGGATGGTTGGAAATGCAAATAATCTATATTTGTAACATGGACTTAACGGCGTGGTTTGACGTGCATGCTCTACATCTGCTTGCCATCTCAGCGGAACAAAGGGTTTGCATGGAAGCTGTGCAACGTTTTAAAGGACACTATCCACCCTGTTTTCATTAACACCTCAGGCTGACAGGATAACAATGGGCTTACCAGACTCTGAGGAGCGGGGTTAGGTTTCATTTTACCTCACGGTAGAACAGAAGAGAGCGTGACCTCAATAAAGCTTTTTAAAAGGAGATCTGTTCATCGGAGCCAAAAGCTGAGCAGAACCCGGTTTTATAATGGATTAATATTACATTCAACATTAAACTTCATCATTCATTCATTATCTTCTGCTTAAACCTCTACTAGGGTCGCAGGGGGTTCCCCATGCCCATCCAGGGGAGAACATTTAAGGTGCTGGGCACCACTCTATCACTGGGCACTCTCACACAGACACACGTGTTATTTACATTTAATGTCGTGGTGGTACGGTGGCTTAGTGGTTAGCATGTTCTCCTCTCAGCGCTGGGGATTTAGGTTCAAATCCCGATCTGGGTAGAGTTTCTAATGTTCTCCCCATGTAGGGGTAAATTGACTGCTCTAAATTATCTTCACATAGTCTGTGTGACGTTCTCCTCTCAGCACTAGGGTTCAAATCCCAATCTGGACGGAGTTTCCATGTTTTCCGTGTCCGTGTGGGTTTCCTCCGGGTTCTCCGTTTTCCTCCCACGGTCCAAAAACATGGATCAAGGTCAATTGAATTCTCCAATTCGCCCCATATAGTGTATATTTGTGTGTGTCTGTGTGAGTGAGTTTGTGGCCAGCGATAAATTGGCAGCCTGTCCTGGGTGTATCTGCCCAGCGCTCGAAACGTTCTTCCCTGGATGGACATGGGGAACCCCCCCACGGTCCTAGTGGAGGATAAAGCGGAAGATAATGGATGGATAGTGGATAATAATGAAGATAATGGATGGATATGTGTGAGGGAGTGTGCTCAGTAATGAATTGATACCAGTCCTGGGTGCCCAGCACCCCAAAACCAGGACCAGGAGTCGAACCGGGGACCTTTAGATCGCAAGGCTGGTTCCTTAATTACAACCAAATGCATAATATATACAATGAATGCAAATATATATTCCAAATGCGTTTCTTTTTTTAAATCAATGGCAATAGCTTGATTGAATCCTTAATAGCCTATCCCTGCCAGCTTGTGGGAAACATGAATGATTGCTCATTTAGACCTTTAAGTAATGCTAGCAGAATAATGTAGTTGTGATGCATCCATTTAAAGTTCTCAACCATTTTTTGGCAGACCTACGCAAATATACGTTTTTCAGTTTGGGCCAAAAAAGGCTCGTTACATCCCGAAATGTTGCTGACGTCTCGTTTCGTGTCTTTACTGTTCCAATCAATAAGGCGGAGCGAGGCTATTTAATACCTTCATAGGCGCCAGTTTACAACAGCACAGCACCAGATGAGGGGCCAGGAATCCGAGGCTGGCATTTTGGGATGCCATGAGTCAGAACTCGGTGGAAAGTTTATATTGAAGTACACAGATTGCATCTTTTTTGGGAGTAAACACGCAGGCTTCGTATCAAATTGAACACACAAGGAGCTTTTTGTTCACTCGCTCGTGATCCAGATGTTCGCCATGTCGGTTTGCAGCATTGCCTTTCCACTCCTTTACCAGTAAAAACACTGGGCAACATTTTAGTAACAATTCAAGTAAAAGGATACTCAATCAAACATTGTCATAGATGGAATAATTGATTATTGATTAATGGCTGTGCTGCGCATGTCGCTTTTTGTCATTTTAAGCACCAGCAGTCACAATAAAGCAAAGAGAGCAATAAAAGTTAGTAAACAGGCCTCTCGTTGCAAATGCATTTATAAACACAGGATTTATACATCTATCCATTATCTTCCGCTTCATCTTTCACCAGGGTCGTGGGGGGGTTCCCCATGCCCATCCAGGGGAGAACATTTCGGGCGCTGGGTAGACAGACCCAGGACAAGGCGCCAATCCATCGCTGGGCTCACACAGACAGACAAACAGACTCTATATGGGGCAATTTGGAGAATTCAATTGACCTTCATCCATGTTTTTGGACTGTGGGAGGAAACCGGAGAACCCGGAGGAAATACACGCGGACACGGGGAGAACATGGAAACTCCACCCAGATTGGGATTAAAACCGGGAATACCTATCGTTGAGAGGAGAACATGCTAATCACTTAGCCGCCCTGCAGACTTTATATCTAAATGATTTACTCCTAACATAAAAGATATACCAAGTGAACAAATCTTAAGTTCTATGTAGAAACAGCAAACATACATTTTAGGGAATGGATGTGGGGTGCATCACAATATAAATCTAAGAAGAATGAAATTTCAATAGCCTTGAATTGCTTAAAAATTAAATTTTTTAACGTAAATTGACTTATCTCAGACTTAATCCTCTACTAGAGCTATGGGGGGGTCCCTATGTCCATCCAGGGGAGAACTATAGAGCGCTGGGCAGATGCACCCAGGACAGGGCGCCAGTCTATCTCTGGACACACACACACACACACACACACACACAATATGTATATTCATTCATTCATTCATTCATTCATTAATTATCTTCCTCTTTATCCTCTATATCCTCTACCCGGTCTCGGGTGCCGGGCAGACACACCCAGGACAGGGCGCCAACCTAACGCTGGTCACACACTCACTCACACAAACATACTCTACATGGGGCAATTTGGAGAACTCAATTGACTTGATCCATGTTTTTGGACTGTGGGAGGAAACCGGAGAACCCGGAGGAAATACACACGGACACAGGGAGAACATGGAAACTCCACCCAGATGGGGATTCGAACCGGAAATTCTTAGGGCTGATAGGCAATATGTATATATAGGGGCAATTTAAATAGGGGCAATTTTAAGAAGCCAATTCAGCTTGAATCCATGTTTTTGGACTGTGGGAGGAAACTGGAGAACCTGAAGGAAGCCCACATGGACACAGGGAGAACATGGAAACACCATCCAAATTGGGAGTCGAACCTGGCATTGCAGGGCAATCCTATGCTTGTGGTTCAGGAAGTAGTCTTGCAACCTGAAGGATCACCGGTTCGATTCCCAGTCTCATCAAGCATCACGACTGAAGTGCCCTTGGGCAAGTGTGCTCAATTCACCAGTGTGTTTATGTGTGTGGATTAGTCAAACAAACACAAACTATATGGGGCAATTTTGACCAGCAAATTCACATTAAATCCATGTTTTTGGACTGTGGGAGGAAGCCATAGAACGTGAAGGATCGGGAAGCACATGAAATCTCAACCAGACAACCAGATCGGGATTCGAACCTAGATCCCCTGCACTGAGAGAGTAGATTGGCACCCTGTCCTGGGTGTATCCTCCCAGCGCCCAAACCATTGTCCCCTGGATGGGCATGGGGAACCCCCCCCCACGACCCTAATAAAGGATAAAGTGGAAGATAATGAATGGATGAATGAAAGGCTACATTTACAATAGGTACATAGCTAAAGTAGCTAAACACAATAAAATTTTTGTAACGTGGCCTTAACGGCGTGGTTTGACGTGCATGCTCTACATCTGCTTGCCATCTCAGCGGAACAAAGGGTTTGCATAGAAGCTGTGCA
>JAFMOD010001406.1:699591-725283 GCA_019802435.1 Corydoras maculifer
TGGATGGGCATGGGGAACCCCCCCCCACGACCCTAATAAAGGATAAAGTGGAAGATAATGAATGGATGAATGAAAGGCTACATTTACAATAGGTACATAGCTAAAGTAGCTAAACACAATAAAATTTTTGTAACGTGGCCTTAACGGCGTGGTTTGACGTGCATGCTCTACATCTGCTTGCCATCTCAGCGGAACAAAGGGTTTGCATAGAAGCTGTGCAACGTTTTAAAGGACACTATCCACCCTGTTTTCATTAACACCTCAGGCTGACAGGATAACAATGGGCTTACCAGACTCGGGGTTAGGTTTCATTTTACCTCACGGTAGAACAGAAGAGAGCGTGACCTCAATAAAGCTTTTTAAAAGGAGATCTGTTCATCGGAGCCAAAAGCTGAGCAGAACCCGGTTTTATAATGGATTAATATTACATTCAACATTAAACTTCATCATTCATTCATTATCTTCTGCTTAAACCTCTACTAGGGTCTCAGGGGGTTCCCCATGCCCATCCAGGGGAGAACATTTAAGGTGCTGGGCAGATACACCCAGGACAGGGAACCAGTTTATCACTGGACACACTCTCACTCACACATGGTTTGGTGTTAGCATGTTCTCCACTCAGTGCGGGGGATTCCCGGTTCGAATCTCAATCTGGGTGGAGTTTCCATGTTCTCCTCGTGTCCACATGGGTTTCCTCCGGTTTAGTCCCACAGTTCAAAAACATGGATTCAAGGTGAATTGGCTGCTTTTAATTGGCTCTATATAGTCTATATGTGTGGGTGAGTATGTGTCCCCCCTCCCTGCAACTCCTGTTTGTTAGTCCCCTGTTGGTTTTGTGTTCTCTATTGGTCAGGAGCATCACAGATCAGGTGTAGTTTGGGTGGTGGATTGTTTATTGTCAGTTCTGCAGTGACACTGATGTGGTGAGGGGGTTTTAGTGCAGCAGTGCTGCTGAAGTTTCATTTAAACACCTCAGTGACACTGCTGAGATAGGAATAATGACCCACCAAATAATCCCTGCTCTGTGGTGGTTCTATTGGGGTTCTGACCATTAGAACAGAGTAAAGGGGACGTACACAGTATGTACTGTAGAACACACACAGATGGACTACAGTCTGGAATTGGAGAACTACAAAGTCCATCTTTACAGGACGTGGAACTGAGAACATGGAGAATAACAACGTGGAGCAAAATGGAGGCGTGTCCAAACTTTTGACTGGTACTCTACAGTATATACAGTGGGCGGCACAGTGGCTTAGTGGTTAGCATGTTCTTCTCTCAGCACTGGGCTTTCAGGTTCGAATCCCGATCTGGAGACTCAAATCCCGAGTCTCCATGTTCTCCCCGTGTCCGCGTGGGTTTCCTCCGGGTTCTCCGGTTTCCTCCCACAGTCCAAAAACATGGATTCAAGGTGATATGAATGCTCTAAATTGCCCCATATACAGTGTGTCTGTGTGAGTGAGTGTGTGCCCAACAATAGATTGGAGCACTCTCCTGGGTGTATCTGTCCAGAGCCCGAAACGTTCTCCTCTGGATGAAACCACCACCCCTGCTACCCTAAAAGAGGATTAAGTGGAATATAAAGAATGAATGAATATATATGCCGTGAGACCTCAACATTCCCGTAAACGCAGTGAGAATTTTTGATCAGGCAAAGCCGTGGAACGTCAGCGGTGACGGCAGTGAGCTTTAAATACGCAGGATCTGGCTTCTCTCACAGAGGTGGGCAGTACTGAAGGCCGTCGCCGGCTGACAGGGTGGGATATTTATTTTGCACGTATGTCTTTGTTTTGCTTTCTAGGTCCTTGCGCCTTTCTTACGTTTAAGCCTCAGTTTCTCATTGGTCCTTTGATCCCAGCGTCACACCTGTTTCCTGCCCTGCGTCCAATTAGTTTGTTGATCGAATTCTCATGTGTAAATCTTCTCGGTGGTCCTCATTGTTTCTGCGACGTGTTTCCTGGTGGTTAACATGTCGTACGTCCAGGTCTGCCACATCTGTTTACTTAGCCTTGTCTGTTTTTACACTCGTAAACAAACGTCTCGCAAATGTATCCCTGTCTGCCGGACTATATTCTCACTAGTGTCTAAAGTGGGACAGCCAATGAATGTTAAGCAAGTTTTGGAGTTAGTGTCAGAGCCGGCTGCATATCGAGTATGATCAATGTGATCTATAGGGCTCGCGCTTAGGGTGGTTGAACAGAGGTGGAGCTGTGGAGACTTAATCAAACATTAATCATTTCATTCATTCATTATCTCCCGCTTTATCCTCTATTAGGGTCGTAGGGGGGTTCCCAAGGCCCATCCAGGGGAGAACGTTTCGGGCACTGGGCTGATAGACCCAGGACAGGGGGCCAATCCATTGCTGGGCACACACTCACTCACATAGACACACTCTATATGGGGCAATTTTGGAGAACTCAATTGACTTGATCCATGTTTTTGGACCGTGGGAGGAAACCGGAGAACCCGGAGGAAACCCATGCGGACACGGGGAGAACATGGAAACTCCACCCAGATGGGGATTTGAACCGGGAATCCCTAAAGCTGAGAGGTGAACGTGCTAACCACTAAGCCACTGTGCCGCCATACCATTAATCTATACATGCATTTAATTTCTGGGGGAATTGCAGTTGTCACAGATGCCCCATTTATAGTGTTATAATATACAAAGAAGAAGTCAGAACAAAACATCCATCCAACCATCCATTATCTTCCGCTTTATCCTATGTTAGGGTCGTGGGGGGGGTTCCCCATGCCCATCCAGGGGGGAGCGTTTCGGGCGCTGGGCAGATACACCCAGGACAGGGCACCAATATATAGCTGAGCACGCACTGGGCACAAACTCACTCACACACACACTCTATATGGGGCAATTTGGAGAATTCAATTGACCTTGAACAATGTTTTTAGACTGTATGAGGAAACTGGAGAACCCGGAGGAAACCCATGCGGACACAAGGAGAACATGAAAACTCCGCCCAGACTGTTCACTTCACTCTAATGATGAATGCCGATTCAACCTCAGCGTAGTGCTAATTCTCACTCTGTATTGTTCACCACTGCAAAATTGTGAAACCATATCCCCAATTCCCTTCACATTTGGTTATTTACCAGAAGGTTTTATCCAAAGCGACTTACAAGGTGAGCACAGGGTTAATTCACAACATCAAAACAAGGGCCTTGCTCAAGAACCCACAGTGGTAACTTCAGATTGATAACCCAATGCCCTAACCACTGAGCTACCGCTCCTTCAAGAGTTTTGACCATCTCATAGCGTGTATAGAATGTTGTGCATGAGATTTTATTTGTGAATTAAATATTGTATATGGGGGCGGCACGGTGGCTTTGTGTTTAGCACGTTCTCCTCTCAGCGCTAGGGATTCCTGGTTCAAATCCAAATCTGGATGGAGTTTCCATGTTCTCCCCGTGTCCGTGTGGGTTTCCTCCAGATTCTCTGGTTTCCTCCCACAGTCCAAAAAACATGGCTCAAGTCAATTGAATTCTCCAAATTGCCCCATATAGAGTGTTTGTGTGTGTGTGAGTGAGAGTGTGCCCAGCGATACATTGGCGCCCTGTCCTGGGTGTATCTGCCCAGCGCCTTAGACGTTCTCCCCTGGATGGGGATGGGCATGGGGAACCCCCCCCCCCCTGCGAACCTAATAGAGGATAAAGTGGAACATAATTGATGAATGGATATTGTATATGGAGCAAGTTGAAAACCCCACTTATGAAACATTTTGCACAGCAATTTATAGTGAGAGTGGAGGGTAATCAAATTTCCAAGTCGATAAGCATCAATTAATTATGTTCAGTGAATAGGAACAGAAACGCCGGGCCTGTTCTTTCCACCCGAACAGAAGTGTTCCAGATCTCTGACTGTGTTTCCCCACAATGCAGATTAAACGGAGACAAAATCAGACAAAACAGGCGCCACGATCGCGTTTCCTGTCTGTTTCCAGTCCCCCTCCCAAACTTAGCTAGCTGCAGGGTTTCCCCTGTGAGGCTGGGCACGTTGCCACCCGACGCCATTCATCGCAAATTAAACGGTTCGATCAAAGCCAAGAGTGAACAACAGCATGGCACTACAGTAGATAATCACTCTATTCTCCCATTAAGAGTCACACACAACAGCATGCTCCGATTTACAACTGCGGGCCTAAAACACACACACACACACACACACACACACACACACACACACACACACACACACACACAAACACACGCTTGTACCACGAGTCAATTAGCATAAATGAACCGAAAATGTTGGCACTCCTGCCTCACAGCAAGAACATCTAGGGTTTAAACTGTGTACAAGGCCAAAAAGGTTATTTTGCATGCAAACTCCGAGTTCTCCGGTTTCCTCCCACAGTCCAAAAACATGGATCAAGTCAATTGAATTCTCCAAATTGCCCCATATAGAGTGTCTTTGTGTGAGTGAGTGTGTGCCCAGCGACAGATTGGCGCCCTGTCCTGGGTGTATCTGCCCAGCACCCAAAACGTTCTCCCCTGGATGGACATGGGGAACCCTACTGGAGGATAAAGCGGAAGATAATGGATGCCCCATATAGAGTGTGTTTGTGTGAGTGAGTGTGTGTGTGCCCAGCAATAGATTGACGCCCTGTCCTGGGTGTATCTGTCCAGCGCCTGGAACGTTCTCCCCTGGATGGACATGGGGAACCCCCCCGCGACCCGAATAGAGGATAAAGCGGAAGATAATGGATGGATATGGTGTATGTTCACTCGCAGGGTATCTATTTAAACGAAGGCGTAAAAATAGACTGTTGGCGGGGTGTAAGATATTGTGATGTGCCCAGCGCAGGGTATAGGATAGGGTTCCAGGTGTCTTTATAGTATAACAGATTCTCCTCTTTACTCAGACCTGGAACATGCTCATTTTTCACGATGCTGAAACTGACTTCTTAGCTACACTATAAACTTTATGAATACCTTTTCAACTCGTTAAACTTCAACTTATTATTTTTAGCTGTGCAAAGCCATTTTGACAGCTATATGCTTGTAACTCTGGAGCAGGCTTTCCAGTTCCAGCATGGCTGTGCCACTCTTCTCAAAGTTCGGTCTATAAAGACAGGGTTTTATGAGTTTGGACTGCAGGTGTGCCAATGAGCTCCACAGACTCTGAAGTCAGTCACAGTAATGAAGTGGGCTGTCATGTTTCATATTAGCGGGTGACATCACAGAAGCGGTCCGTCATGAAAATAGCTACTTTGGAATGATTTTAGAATAAATGGTCAATGATGAGGACGGCACGGTGGCTTAGTGGTTAGCATGTTCTCCTCTCAGCACTAGGGATTCCAGGTTCGAATCCCAATCTGGGTGGAGTTTCCATGTTCTCCCCGTGTCTGCGATTTTCTCCGGGTTCTCCGGTTTTCTCCCACAGTTCAAAAACATGGATCAAGGTCAACTGAATTCTCCAAATTGCCCCATATAGAGTGTGTCTGTGTGACACAACGATAGATTGGTGCCCTGTCCTGGGTGTATCTGCCCATAGGGAACCCCCCCGCGACCCTTATAGAGGATAAAAGTGGAAGATAATGAATGAATGGTCAATGATGAGGACGGCACGGTGGCTTAGTGGTTAGCATGTTCTCCTTTCAGCACTAGGGATTCCCAGTTCAAATCCCAATCTGGGTGGAGTTTCCATGTTCTCCTCGTGTCCGCGTTTCCTCTGGGTTCTCTGGTTTCCTCCCACAGTCCAAAAACATGGATCAAGGTCAATTGAATTCTCCAAATTGCCCCATATAGAGTGTGTTTGTGTGTGTGTGAGTGAGGGTGTACCCAGTGATAGAATGCCACCCTGTCCTGGGTGTATCTGCCCAGCGCCCGAAATTTTCGCCTTGGATGGCCATGGGGAACCCCCCTGCGACCATAGTAGAGAATAAAGCGGAAGATAATGGATAGATGGTCAATGATGTCATTGTTGTGGATGCTTTTATCCAAAACAATTTACTAGTATCTCAAAAGACGTCAGAATGTCACGATTAACCAGGGTCCGGGTAAGGGATGCGAGAAACCCAGGCAGCATAGAGGCAGTGAGCAAAAAGACCAATACTGATTGAGGCTCTCACACTACTAAGAAATCAGGGCAGGCGTAAATAGCTGTAAATGGTCATGTGACACAAGGTAATCAAACTTAATAGAGCCCAGCTGAGTACAAATGAAAGAGAAACGCGAAACGGCAAAAGGAACTAAATAAAGAGCTTAGACCAAAACAAAAACAAGCTACAATAAAGTCCCGACTGGAGGGTGCTGTAGAACCGGACACAGAACATACGGGTTTCGCCCCACAGCTCCTCTGGGGCAATAAGGGTTAAGTGGTAACTTCAGGAGACATGGGAATCGAATCTATTATCCACCCGTCCTGCCTACCAATTACATTGTTTAGTAAGATGTTGTATAAAACCAATTTGGTTAAACTTACTGTGCATCTAGTTCAATATTCATAATGCTTTAATGTTATAAACACTACAGATGCTCTGAGGAGACAGGAAAGCTCTGCAGAGGGCTGTAAACGCTGCACAGAGGACTGTTGGAGTCAGCCTCCCCACCACCATGGACATCTTCACCAGATGCAGGAAAAGAGTCTCCTGCATCATGAAGGACCCCACTCACCCAGCACACTCACTATTTGTCCCGCTCCCCTCAGGCAGGAGGCTGCGGTGCATTAAGTACAAAACAACAAGACTGAGAAACAGCTTCATACCAGAAGCAGTAAGACTCTTAAACTCCACCTAAATCAAAAGACACTCTCCATAAACTCTACAACTCTACAACACTTTTCCAACAGACATTTCCAGACATCTCACAGCTGCTATTTTATATTTTTACTTTTATATTGCTATAATATTTTTATATTTACATTTTTATGATTTTTATTTTATAAATATATATATATATTTTTTTCAACATAATATTAAACAAAAAATTTATTCTGCCACTTAGGGTAAACTGGGTCTGTGAAACGGAATTTCATTTACATTTCATGTACCACATGTTACGTAAATGTAAATACAGTCTCCTTAAATCCTTATAATAAGCATCTGTTTATGTACATAAATGTTTATAACCACACATATATTAGAATGTGTGGGAACACTTACTATAATGCGTTATAAAAATATCTATAAAGCTTCAATTCAAAAATGAATCAATGAATGAATGAATATATATATATATATAAAATATGACGTGACATATTGCATTATAATACAAACTCATCTCATTATCTTTGGCTTAATCCTACACAGGGGTTGCAGGAGGGTTCCCCATGCCCATCCAGAGGAGAATGTTACAGGTGCTGGGCAGATACACCCAGGACAGTGTTCCCATCCATCGCACATGTTCTAATATAACCTGAGGAACCTAATAAAGGGCCTGTCATTACACTGGTGATTAATCAGGGGTGAAATAATAGAAAACGATCCTAACTGCACGGAGTCTCTTACACACTCTGCACACACTGCAGAACGCTGGTATATCGATCTTTCAGTGAAGCTTTTTCTCATACCCTTACCACACACACACACACACACACACACACACACACACACAAACACACATAGAATCTTATCTGCTCTATAAACCCTGTATTATGATCTAAAAGTGGCAGCGAGTGAGTAAAGAGAGCAGAACCAATAAGCTAAAGGACGTGTAATAAATGCTTCAGACTGACAGGGGACTCCGAACAAACAGCACATGGTGCGAAAGTCTCATCGTTCCACACACACATGCACTCTGTGCAATCCGAGATCCGAGTCGGCTTCAAACACTCACGTCCGAGTTGAAGCGCAGCTGACAGATGTTGCAGGTAATCACTTGCTTCTTCTTCGGCGGGATGGACACGCCGAATGTGTGGTTGATCACGGCTTTCTGGACGGGGTCCATCTGGAAGCGAAAGAGCCAGAAAAGTTTTTATTTTAGAGAAAAATGCTACCGAAAGAGGAGAGATAAGGAAAGGAAAGAGTAAACTGGAAGACAACAAGAAAAACAAGCAAAGGGAAAGAGGTAACCGAGAACTGCCATTTAAACTACATGGACAAATATGAACACTTTGGGGAAGGCCCGGCATTTTCTGACACCCCTTTGTCCTGGTCCACGAAGCAAGATCCAAAGGGGTATGGCTGGGTGAAAGTGGTGTGTAGGTAAACCTGACCTCAACCCTATAACATAACTCTTGGATGCATTAGAACTGAGATTGCAAGTCGAGTCCTCTTGTCTCACATCAGTGGCGGACCCCAAAAACTTTTTTTTGGATAAATTTGTACAAGCAAAATCCAAAATCATGTAGAAAACCTTCAGAGAAGCATAAATGGCATGGGGGGGGGGGGGCAGTCTACAATGTCACAAAAGCTTCTATAAGTGTATTATGAAGGGGATGAGGGTATCACAATATTTTTGTTAATAAAGTTCATACAATGCCAAAACAATTTTATTTTATTATTCATTCACAGTGATAGATTGGCGCCCTGTCCTGGGTGTATCTGCCCAGCACCGGAAACGTTCTTCCCTGCATGGGCATAGGAGGAGGATGGAAAATATTCATTCATTTATTATCTTTCTCTTATTCCTCTACTAGATTCTCTACTTATTCCCTCTGCAGATACACCCAGGACAGGGCAGCAATACATCGCTGGGCACACACTCACTCAAACAGACACGCACACAAACACACACTATATGGGGCAATTTGGAGAATTCATTTGACCTGGATCCATGTTTTTGGTCTGTGGGAGAAAAACGGAGAACCCGGAAGAAACCCACGCGGACACAGGGAGAACATGGAAACATGCCAACCACATGCCAACCACTAAGCCACCGAATAGTTTCAAACAACTATACCTTAAAAATATGAAATATTAAGTTGACCTAGATTTCATAATGATAAGTGAATACGTTCAAGAATCGTACAATTTCCCCATTATTTACAAAGTAAGTTTCATGGAGGCATGAAATGAGTGCAGATCAGAACACGAGCCGAGGAAAAAATGGGTGGTAAATATAGAGAAGAGCGGAGAGCAAAAGGAAACGGAGAGCAGACTCAACATTGAGAGGAATAAAGGAAAAGGTGTTGCAGAAAGTGAGAGCAGGGTTCCTGGGCTCTGGAACAGCGATGAAAGTGAAATGATAAGAATAAAACTAGAGAATACACTGGAAGCAGAGTCAAGGAAGAAATGGAGAAGTTTAGAACCGGCAGGGGAAAAAAATAAAAGACTTTAGAGACTCTACACAGAGAAACACAGTGTTCAATGCCTTCATCGCTTCCTCCTTATGATGCTGAACTCTTATAAAGGAAAAGATTCACAGAGAAAGATCGTTATGGCTCATCGTTAGATGAACTCGTGTGTTGCAAGTGCAGAAATTTGCCTGATGGTAGAGTTCGTTAAGGTTCACATCTTCTGATCAGAACATACAGAATGATATATATGGACTAAAAGAACCCACGCAGCACGATGGAGACTCTTTTACATGAAGAACCAAACAAAATAGACAGTAGCGGTCAAAAGTTTGGACACAACCCCTTTTTGTTTCCACTTACTATAAAGATGGACTTTGTAGTTTTAATTGCAGACTGTAGTCCATCTGTGTGTGTGTTCTACAGTACATACTGTGTACATCCCCTTTACTCTGTTCTAATGGTCAGAACCCCAATAGAACCACCACAGAGCAGGGATTATTTGGTGGGTGCATTATTCCTATCCCAGCAGTGTCACTGAGGTGTTTAAATGAAACTCCAGCAGCACTGCTGCACTAAAACCCCCTCACCACATCAGTGTCACTGCAGAACTGACAATAAACAATCCACCACCTAAATTACACCTGTTCTGTGATGCTCCTGGCCAATAGAGAACAGAGTCAACAGGGACCTAACAAGGTGAAGGACCTTTATCAGTTCCACTTGCTGTAAAGATGGACTTTGTTGTTCTCCAATAGAACCATTACAGAGCAGGGATTATTTGGTGGGTCTTTATTCCTATCCCAGCAGTGTCACTGAGGTGTTTAAATGAAACTCCAGCAGCACTGCTGCACTAAAATCTATCGCTGGGCACACACTCACATAATTACTGACACAACACAAACACACTATATGGGGCAATTGAGAGCATTCCATTTCCTTTGAATCCATGTTTTTGGACTGTGGGAGGAAACTGGGGAACCTGAAGGAAAGCCACGTGGACATGGGGAGAACATGGAAACTCCACCAAGATTGGGATTCGAACCTGGATCCCCCAGCGCGGAGAGGAAAACATGCTAACCACTGAGCCACCGTGCCGCCGACATGAAAATCAATTTCTCTTATATTTCAATAATAATTTCAGATTCTATAAGTTATTTATGAAGAACCCACAGCCTTCTCAGACATGCAATCACAATCCCAAGCGTTTTCCTGCCTCCAGCTGATCTCCTCACCGGTCACACTTAGTGCTCCGTCTTTATTTGGATTGTGCGCGAGTGTCATTTTTCGAGCTTTGATTCTTCACACTGTGGAATACGATGTATTATTTGACATGTGATTTCTCTTCTTTATTTTTACATTTGTTCATGTTGTCTCAGTCTGCGACTGAATAACACAAATTCCATCAGCGAGATTGAAAGCCCACACTGCGCTCCTCATTCCCCACCTCTCTGCTTTACATCAGGGGGTTAGGGGTTTTGTAAAGTAATAAACCCACTATTTGCTTCTGTTGTTATAAAGCAGTCTGCTGTCCTCACCACCACAGGATTTAGTGGGGAAATCCTTCCAAATGGTTCACTTTTTCGACTTACGAGCTCATAAAAACAAATGTTATTCCAACGAAACAAAAAATAAATTAGTACAATGTAGGAAACTTGATCGGTTTCTCCATTTAGTCATCTGTAAAACCAGCATTTGCTATAATTATAAAGAGTCATCTATATGGGGCGACACGGTGGCTCAATGGTTAGCATGTTCTCCTCTCAGCGCTAGAGATTCCCGGTTCGAATCCCAATCTGGGTCAAGTTTCCATGTTCTCCCTGTGTCCGTGTGGGTTTCTTCTGGGTACTCCAGTGTTCTCCCACAGTCCAAAAACATGGATCAAGGTCAATTTAATTCTCCAAATTGCCCCATATAGAGTGTGTTTGTGTAAGTGAGAATGGAAGCGCTCAGAGGTGTGAATTATTGTGAGTGATGTCACGGCTGGACAAACAGCTCAGCCAATCAGATTTAAGAACCAAAACTACTGTTTTACAAAAAGCAATAAGGCACTTGAGGTTGTGTATTATTGTGAATGAATCACGGGAAAGAGGTGTTATTAGGCATGACATGTAGTGAAGTTATTCACAATAAAACAGAACCTCAAGTGCCTTATTACTTTTATAAAATGGTTATAAACACTCTAAAGTGTTTAAAGTTTTTAAAGTGAACGCTGATCGCTGATGAACAGGAAACGGGTTTAGTGCTCATCAAAAATGTTTATATCTTTAAATTAATCGGTATTTCCATTTATCGTACATGATTTGCAATAATGTATTGTACATCACATATTGATACAAATGTGAAGCGCTCAGAGGTGTGTTTTATTGTCAGTGATGCCATGGCTGGACAAGCGGCTCAGCCAATCAGATTTAAGGAACGAACTGCCTGTTTTGTATGACTTAGTTAAGAAACAATAAGACATTGCCACCAAATAAATATGATATGAAGTAAAATTTCATGAACAATATAGTATTTTTGTCTTTAATTCAAATACTGCATCTATATCTATATCTATATCTCTCTCTATATATATATATATATATATATATATATATATATGTACACACACACACACACACACACACATATATATACAGTATATATATATATATATATATATATATATATATATATATATATATATATACAGTATATATATATATATATATATATATATATATATGTGTGTGTGTGTGTGTGTGTGTGTACATATATATATATATGTGTGTGTGTGTGTGTGTAGGTGTGTAGCAAGCAGCTGTTATACTGCAGTAAAATTAGAACAGGAAGATTCTAAAATAAAGAGCATTTCTTCTCCACAGCGGCAGCAAATTTCCTCCTCTTGCTGTTAATGAAATCTAAGATCCCAAATTGAGCAAACTGTTTGTAATTGTGGGTGAATGACACGCAGGAATATTTTTAAATACAGAAGATGGAAAGAAGAAAGGAGAGAAAATCAATCAGTTTTCTGAACAATAGTGGTACGTACCTGCAGGCATCAGAGAAACGTTAGCGCTGTAAGTGATGGATGCAAATGTCAGAAAGAAAGACAGGTGATGTGGCATATGTTGTTTCACACGCACTCACATGCACATGCGCACACACACACACACACACACACACACACACACCCTGCTGATTCCCAGTCACTCAGGCTGCCTATAAGCATTAAACGTCTCAGTAAAACACTGTTATCCAAATCTATTAAGACCTGCCTAAAGTCCCTAAACTCATTATTATGCCCTTAATTGTTTTAAAGCATCCCTAGTCTCGCATCTCAGTCAGATCCTCTAACAGCCACATAAGAGGATGTGAAAAGCCAGCTACACATTAAGCACTGCCTCAACCCGCCCCGGCGTCTTACCGCCACCATATGGCTTCACGTGAAGCAGATGTAACCCATTCGCTTTCACTGACAGACAGAGACAGAGTGGGTGGCTTCTCACAAAGTGATTAAGTTGCACAGTTTACTTTCAATTGCTAATGAAGAGCAAAGTCATGTGGCGACCACTAATAAGAATCTGTCCTTATTTAGTTTCTAATTTAAATTATTCATTTAAACATTTTATTTTGTAGCAACTATTCCCAATGGGTGTTCCATGTGGATGAAACGCTGTGTGGTCTGGATTGCACGCATACTCCATGATACTTAATATAATTTAAATAATTTCAAATGTTCTCTTCTCAGCGCTAGGGATTCCCAGTTCGAATACCAATCTGGGTGGATTTTTTTATGTTCCCCCCCATGTCCGCGTGGGTTTCCTCTGGGTTCTCCGGTTTCCAAAGGCCCAAAAACATGGATCAAGATCAATTCATTATTCATTCATTATATTTCACTTTTATCCTCTACTAGGGTCGTGGGGGGGGGGGTTCCCATGCTCATCCAGGGGAGAACGTCTTGGGCGCTGGGAAGATACACTCAGGCCAATCTATCACTGGGCACACACACTCACTCACCCAAACAAACTCTATATGGGGCAATTTGGAGAATTCAGTTGTTTGATCCATGTTTTTGGACTGTAGGAGGAAACCGGAGAACCTGGAGGAAACCCATGCAGACATGGGGAGAATATGGGAACCCCACCCAGATCGGGATTCGAACCGGGTATCCCTAGCGCTGAGAGGCGAACGTGCTAACCACTAAACCACCGTGCCACCCGGATCAAGGTCAATTGAATTCTCCAAATTGCCCCATATAGAGTATCTGTGTGAGTTAGTGTGTGCCCAGTGATAGATTGGCACCCTGTCCTGGGTGTATCTGCCCAGCACCTGAAACGTTCTCCCCTGAATGGACATGAGGAACCCCCCACGACCCTATTAGAGGATAAAGTGGAAGATACTGAATGGATGGATGGTTCGGCCCAAAAGAGCCCTGAATCACTACAGACATGTGACACTATCGCATCCCGAAATCTAATACAGAGACTTAAACTTAAACTGGATGCTGTTGTAGCTAATAAAAGGTCATTGTCATGGCAATTTCATTATGTACACCTGCTTGTGTCTACTCTAATTCTCTGGTTTATCAGTTCCACTCACCACGCAGGTGGACGTGTATAGTTCTACAGTTACAGGCTGAAGTCCATCTGTTTCGCTACATACTTTATCACTGTTCTTCATTATGTTCTTTAAATCCCCACAGAGCAGGTTTTATTTAATAAGTTGATGATTTGTTGGACTGCAGTGACCCTAATTTGGTGGTTGTGCATTGGTGTTGTAATGGCGCCCCAGTGCAGGGGCGTCGTTAGACCTGGGCTTTCGGGGCTATAGCCCCGAATGTTTTGTCAGTAGCCCCGGATCAAATGAACAGTTTTCTCTGCAGCCTCTCCTCCAGCAGCGGGACCGAACGATGGAGTCACCGTCAGCTGTTTGTGTTTTCGAGCTCTGTGCGTATTTGAGGGAGACAGATTTTTTCACCAGAATGGGGAGTAAAGCTACCGTAATATAACTGTATATTGGCTGTAAACAGCATCTTCTCAGCTTTCAGAAACCGTCAGAATTTTTCCGAAGGCGCAAACTGTCGCAAAGTTACGGTATTTCAAAACAAAACCTTAAGCTAGGGTTAAAACTGTCTCATCTGCGGACGACTCGTAAAACAGATTCAAGCTTTTCTGCCGAAGCTCAGGTTCATTTATTCAAACATTTTCATTATTAGAAATGAATGTGCTCTCCACTGCTGACAGACATATTTCATATGTAATTTCATTTTATCCAATATAACTAATAAATGGGCGGCACGGTGGCTTAGTGGTTAACACGTTCGCCTCTCAGCGCTAGGGATTCCCGGTTCGAATCCCCATCTGGGTGGAGTTTCCATGTTCTCCCCGTGTCTGCGTGGGTTTCCTCCGGGTTCTCCGGTTTCCTCCCACAGTCCAAAAACATGGAACAAGTTAATTGAATTCTCAAAAAATTGCCCCATATAGAGTGTGTCTGTGTGAGTGAGTGTGTGCCCAGCGATAGATTGGCGCCCTGTCCTGGGTCTATCTGCCCAGCGCCCGAGACGTTCTCCCCTGGATGGGCATGGGGAACCCCACCGCGACCCTAATAGAGGATAAGCGGGAGATAATGAATGAATGAATAACTAATAAATGATCAAACAAAACGAATGTAACAACAGTTTGAAAAATGGATAAATACACTCACGAAAGAGGACAGAGGGTGAAGAAGGGATCTGGGCTAAAGCCCCTGTTGTATCTAAACCCTAAAAACACCCCTGTATCAGTGCATCTCAGCAGCCGAATCGCCTTGAATCCATGTTTGAATTAGCTTCTAAGTTCCACGTCTAATTTAATATCTTTTTAATATCTAAATTAATATCTTCAGACGCAGACTCGTGTCAGTGTGAGTGAGTGCCCAGCGATAGATTGGCGCTCTGTCCTGGGTGTATCTGCCCAGCACCCGAAACGTTCTCCCATGGATGGGCATGGGGAACCCCCCGCAACCCTATTAGAAGATAAAGTGGAAGATAATGGATGAATGAATCAGATGCAGACTCCTTTGCCAAGTACGTTTAGGAAAAATAGTGTAGATGTCGCTCCTGCTCACGCTGTTTCCTTAAACCCAGGTTCAGCTCAGGTTGAATCCATGTTTTTGGACTGTGGAAGGAAACCTGAGGACCCAGAGCAAATATATGTGGATACAGAGAGAACATGCAAACTCCACCTGTTCATACTGTAAACAATCTGGACTGAATAATTCATTAATTTATTTATCCATTATCTTCCACTTTATCCTCTACTAGGGTTGCGGGAGGGTTCCCCATGCCCATCCATGGGAGAAGGTTTCAGGTGCTGGGCAGATACACCCAGGACAGGGCGCCAATCTATCGCTGGGCACTCACTCACTCACACAAACACACACACTATATGGGGCAATTTAGAGCATTCAATTTGCCTTAAACCCATGTTTTTAGACTGTGGGAGGAAACCGGAGAACCCACATAGACACGAGGAGAATTCAACTCAGATCGGGATTCGAACCTGGATCCCCAGCACTGAGAGGCAAACGTGCTAAACACTAAACCTACAGTGGTGTAGTGGTTAGCACGACTGCTTCACAACACTGGACTCAGGTTCGAATCTAAATCTGGGTGTAGTCTCAATGTTCTCCCCGTGTCCACGTGGGTTTCCTCCGGGTTCTCCGGTTTCCTCCCACAGTCCAAAAGCATGGATTTAAGATCAATCATCTGCTCTAAATTGCCCCATTTAGATTGTGTTTGTGTTAGTGAGTGTGCCCAGCAAAAGATTGGTGCCCTGTTCTCGGTGTATTTGCCCAGCGCCTGAAACGTTCTCTCCTGGATGGGCATGGGAAACCGCGACGACCCCCCCCCCCCAATGTCCCTAGTGGAGGATTAAGTGGAAGATAATGCAGTCTGATGTGATATGTTGGAGGCGCTAGACTTGGGATCCTAGTCCTATTTTTTTCGTCACATAGCTTTAGCATTTCAAAAAATAGCATGTTGCAATTAGTCATTCCCTTTAATTATGTACTTTATTGCTGCTAATTGTTTGCTAGTGACTCTTTGAGGTATTCTTAAGCCGGGTGTTTTTTAATGTGCGTGTATGTTATTCATAAATTATAAAAGTGTGTGTGAATTCGCCTTAAGACTGCATTATTTAGCAGCATCATTCAAAGAATGACAGGTGGAAAAGGCAAAATACACCAGGTGCAAATTAAAGATAAATTGCTAATGTTTCTTAGATTCCAGCGTTTTGTTAAGTTTGGGTGGATGACATCACCCCGTAAGAATAACTTTGTTCAATGTATTATGCATGACTCAGGTTTGGTAGCATACAGAATGTTGAATTATCTATAAGGCTTCATTACTTTATGACATCATGTTCCCTGAGATGTTAAGAGAAGCAGGAGAACATCTCGACAGCCTGACGGTGCAGTTTGTTCAGCGTCAGTGGGTGTTTATGTGGTCGGGGCGTGTTCCTCGGCGTGTGGCCTGAGTGCTGCTGAGGTCACTAATGCAGTGCTCTATCCAGAGGAACTACATCAATCAATGGGTATTAAGCCAAAGTCTGCGCATTAATGTTTAAAACGGCGTGTCGTGCTGGAGCCAGATCTCAACTCTGAGATTCAGTGGACTGTGTTTAAAATATAGTGTGTGGTGTTGTTTAAATCGATTACAAATGGGTCATTTTAGCAAATGATGCACCATCCTGGTTGTTAAACTGATACAAATAACAATATGTGAAATCAAAAATCCTAAACGGAAAGGAGAGAATAAAATAAAGCTCCTACGATCATTAAGCATATTCATCCATCCATTATCTTCCGCTTTATCCTCTACCAGGGTCATGGGGGAGTTCCCATGCCAATCCATTGGAGAATGTTTTGGGTGCAAGGCAGATACGCCCAGGACAGGACATCAATCTATTACAGGGCACACTCACACTCACACAGACACACTCTACATGGGGCAATTTGGAGAATTTAATTTACCTTGAATCTATATTTTTGGACTGTGGGAGAATAGCGGAGAACCCGGAGGAAAACGACGCGGACACGGGGAGAACATGGAAACTCCACCCAGATTGTGATTCGAACCGGGAATCCCTAGTGCTGAGAGGAGAATGTGCTAAGGGTGCTACTAGGGTTGCGGGGGGTTCCCCATGCTCATCCAGTGGAGAAGGTTTTGGGCGCTGGGAAGATACACCCAGGACAGGGCACCAATCCATCGCTGGTTACACATATTTAATCACACAGACACACTCTATATGGGGCAATTTGGAGAATTCAATTGACCTTGATCCATGGTCATGGAACCTGGAATCCCAAGCACTGAGAGGAGAACATGCTAACCACAATGGCACCATGTTAATTACTTAAGTGCACTTCAGCAATAGCACTTGGTGGGACTAGGAATCAAACAGGGGACCTTTATGAGGTATGGGGCAATTTGGACCATTCAATTTACCTCAAATCCATATTTTTGGACTGTGGGAGGAAACCGGAGAACCCGGAGGAAACCCACACGGACACGGGGAGAACATGAAAACTCCACCCAGATTGGGATTCGAACCTGGATCCCCAGCACTGAGAGGAGAACATGCTAACCACTAAGCTCTTTTATTTTATTTATTTTTTTATTATATTTAATTTAAAGGGTGGCACGGTGGCTTAGTGGTTAGCATGTTCTCCTAGGGACTAGGGATTCCCGGTTCGAATCCCAATCTGGGTGGAGTTTCCATGTTCTCCCCGTGTCTGTGTGGGTTTCCTCCGGGTTCTCCGGTTTCCTTCCACAATCCAAAAACATGGATCAAGTCAGTTGACTTCTCCAAATTGCCCCATATAGAGTGTGTGTGTGTGTGTGTGTGTGAGTGTGTGTCCAGCGATAGATTGGTGTTCTGTCCTGGGTGTATCTGCCCAGCGCCCGAAACGTTCTCCACTTGATGGGCATGGGGAAAGCCCCCCCACGACCTTAATAGAGGATAAAGCTGAAGATAATGGATGAATATTTAATTTAAATAAAATACATTTAAAAACTTTATGTTCATCATTACAATGCAAACGTCTCGTATTGCAGCCATGTGAGAATTACCTCTGAATTAGCTTCTATGTTCCACATCTAATTTAACAATCTTCAGACACAGACTCCTCTGCAGAGTACGTTTAGGAAAAATAGTGTAGATGTCGCGCCTGCTCACGCTGTTTCCTCAACCCCAGGTTCAGCTCAGGTTCTGTCTGACATTTTGGATAAAGGAATCTGTGAAATGAAAACATGGAAACGGTTCCTGTTTTCTTTACTTCGACTTTTGGAAGCCAGATTCGGGAAACATTTTTTAATTCGAACCAAAGTCAGCCAATCAAAGCTGAAAACAATGACGTGTGACGCGAGAATGTAATTGTCCATAGACTCTGACATCAGCATGGCTTTGACCCCCTGTTCACAAAGGACATCTTATCGCATCTCATTATCTTTTGCTCAATCCTCTACTGTGGTGGCAGCGGGGGGGGGGGATTCAGACATTGGGCAGGTACACCCACACACCTATATACACTCACACACACATACACAACATAGGGGCAAATAAGAGCAGATGATTTACCTTGAATCCAGGTTTTTGGACTGTGGGAGGAAACCGGAGAACCCGGAGGAAACCCATGTGGACACAGGAAGAACATGGAAACTCAACTCAGATTAGGATTCGAACCTGGATCCCCAGTGCTGAAAGGAGAACATGCTAACCACTAAGTCACTGTGACACCTTGTGATTATCATACCTCAACTCATTATCTTCCACTTTTACCTCTAATAGAAATGCGGAGAGGGATGGGGGGGGATTACAATACACTGGAAACAGACACAAACCCACCCCTACACACGCACACTATATAGGGTTAATTCAGATGGGGCAATTTCAAGGAGCCAATTTACCTTGCTTTCATGTTTTTGGACTGTGTGAGGAACCCAGAGAACCCGGCGGAAACCCACACGGACACGGGGAGAAAATGGAAACTCCACCCAGATTGGGATTCAAACCGGGAATCCTCAGCGCTGAGAGGAGAACATGTTAACTATCTATCTATCTATCTATCTATCTATCTATCTATCTATATATATATATAGGCGGCACGGTGGCTTAGTGGTTAGCATGTTCGCCTCTCAGCTCTAGGGATTCTCGGTTCGAATCCCCATCTGGGTGGAGTTTCCATGTTCTCCCCGTGTCTGTGTGGGTTTCCTCCGGGTTCTTCGGTTTCCTCCCACAGTCCAAAAACATGGATCAAGTTAATTGAATACTCAAAAATTGCCCCATATAGAGTGTGTCTGTGTGAGTGAGTGTGTGCCCAGCGATGGATTGGCGCCCTGTCCTGGGTCTACCTGCCCAGCGCCCGAGACGTTCTCCCCTGGATGGGCATGGGGAACCCCACCACGACCCTAATAGAGGATAAGCGGGAGATAATGAATGAATGATATATATATATATATATATATATATATATATATATATATATATATATATATATATATATATATATATATATGCTGCACATTGGCTTAGTGATTAGCATGTTCTCCTCTCAGCACTGGGGATCCAGGTACTAATCCTGATCTGCGTTTTGTTTTTCCTGCTCTCACCGTGTCCTCATAGGTTCTTTCCCACAGCCAAAAAAATCCCATGGATTCAAGGTAAATTATATAATCTAAATCAAAATAAATGCAAAATAAATCACTATAGCAAATCAAATTTGAGCTTTTAAAATGTTTAGCGCCCTAGTGATAACTTATTGGTCATTTATTACACCTGTTAAAGCATCGGAACCTAATCATCGCGGCAAAGCACAGGGCCATGTCTCCATGGTGTTCATGGGCGGCTGACAAACAGAGTCTACACCTGATTCAACCCAAAAAGGTGACTAATGCTGTTTGCTGAAATAAACCCGTAGCTTTGGCGGCTGATAGAGTGGAGATTAGTTGAAGCTCAAAGTGAAGATTAAATCAGCAATATAAGAAGGCTTTCTAAAAGCACTGAACCTTATTGTCTGTCTCGAGCCTAAATTCAGCTCATGAAAAGCTTCCAGTCTCAAACAAGAGAGTCTTATCAAACCGAAACTCTAAAGCTCCTCAGTCGGAAACACTGATACCCTTTTTCCAGCCACACAATGTTGCACTGACTCGGCTTTCCAGCAGTTTGAGACTGAGAGTCTGGCACCGGCACTGAGTCAGAAGAAGCACTTCCAGCGACTGTGCGACTGTGAAACAGCTGCAGAATAATGTGGAGGGTTCTGCATTTATCACTCCTCTGTAAGCTTCTCTTTCTCTCTCAGTGGTCTTTTTATCTGTATGCTTTTTTTATGGATTCAAGGCTTCATTGTCTTTTGCATCACTGAAAACAAATCGTGGCTTAAGGACCCAGTTTTGGGGCATGGTGGGTTAGTGGTTAGCACGTTCTCCTCTCAGCACTCGAATCCCCATCTGGGTGGAGTTTCCATGTTCTTCAAGTCAATTAAGTTCTCCAAATTGCCCCATATAAAGTGTGTGTGTATGTGTGTGTGTGTGTGTGTGTGAGTGTGTGCCAAGCGATAGATTGGCGCCCTAGTCTGGGTTTATCTGCCCAGCGCCCAAGACGTTCTCCCCTGGATGGGCATGGGCATGGGCATGGGGACCCCCCCCGCGACCCAAATAGTGGATAAAAGTGGAAGACAATGAATGAATGAAAGGACCCAGTTTCACCCTAAAAATAGAAAATGAAAAAAAATAATTATTGTACATTTTTTTTCTCTTAATTGTTTTAGGGTGGGGCGGCACGGTGGTTTGGGTTAGCACGTTTGCCTCTCAGCGCTAGGATGGACATGGGGAATCCCCCCCTGACCCTTATAGAGGATAAAAGTGGAAGATAATGAATGGTCAATGATAAGGACAGCACAGTGGCTTAGTGGTTAGCATGTTCTCATTTCAGCGCCAGGGATTCCCGGTTCGAATCCCAATCTGGGTGGAGTTTCCATGTTCTACCCTTGTCCGCGTGGGTTTCCTCCGGGTTCTCCGGTTTCCTCCCACAGTCCAAAAACATGGATCAAGTTAATTGAATTCTCAAAATTGCCCCATTTAGAGTGTGTCTGTGTGAGTGTGTGTTTGCCCAGCGATGGATTGGCGCCCTGTCCTGGGTCTATCTGCCCAGCGCCCGAGACATTCTCCCCTGGATGGGCATGGGGAACCCCACCGCGACCCTAATAGAGGATAAGCGGAAGATAATGAATGAATGAATGAGTGTGTTTGTGTGAGTGAGTGTGCACAGCAATGGATTGGTGCCCTGTCCTGGGTGTATCTGCCCAGCGCCCGAAACGTTCTCCCCTGGATGGGCATGGGGAACCCCCCCACGACCCTAACATAGGATAAAGCGGAAGATAATGGATGGATGTTTAGGGTGAAACTGGGTCCTTGAGCCACAATTTCGTTTTTAAGTACTGGGACACCAACCTACAACACCTAAGTCAGACACCGATATTGGGTGAGAGGTCCGCACCAAATTCAGCCAGTGCTAACAACGGACATTACATTCGATCATTTCAACACTTTTATACAAAGCAACTTATAAGTATCCCATCATGATGGCTGGGGTCAGAATACAGAGTCAGCTATGATCAGCCACCTCAAAGCAGTGGTTAGGGGCCCAACTTCAGTGAATTTGAGACCCCCAAATGACTCCACACACAAACCAATTAGCGTGCCCCTGAGGTTGCAATCAGTGTCCCAGCATTGAAGCTTAAAATATCTGAGCTTCTATTTGCTCAGCGCTGAGGACATAATGGGCCTCAGGTGCAGCCCAAAATCAGGTGTCCAATTATTTTTGTCCATGTAGTGTATCTGGTTTCTGCTGAGTGTCCATGTGGACTTGACTGAGTGTGACTGGAACCAAGCAAAGGAAGGAAACAAATCAGATCACCACCATGTTTAACACTACCATTCCTGAAGATCTAAAATCACGAGGACAGGAGCCCCTCCTTTTTCTAACCCTGAGGGGGTCATCAGGCAGCTCTTCCGATGCATAACACGGCCACAGCCATTCCACCCACCCAACCTCACAGCCTCACAGGTAAAAACAGAATTCAAAGGTAAAGTCCCTAAAATTTCACCTAATTTCAGTGACTAAGAATGTACACAAATGTACATGTGTTATTTAATGAGAATAATAACATAATCATAACGTCTTTTTGAATAATCTCCCTGGAACGACGGACCTTAAGAGCCAATTCCAGAACAGTGTTGGGAAAGTGATTCAGATCCTGAATTGTAAAGAAAATCGGTGTTTTATTCTCAATACATCAAATAATCCAATGTGCCTTAGGGTTAAGGACTCTGCTCGAAGACCTTACGGTGGCACTTAAGTTGTTTGGAATGTATGATGTAATGACCTTCTGAATATGAACATCTGCTGAGTTCTAAATTGACTGTTTTTATTAAATTTGCTGCAGTGACGGGGCGGCATGGTGGCTTAGTGGTTGGCAAATTCTCTTAGCACTAGGGATTTCAGGTTCAAATTCCAATCTGGGTGGAGTTTCCACCTTCTCCCCGTGTCCGCGTGGGTTTCCTCTGGGTTCTCTGGTTTCCTCCCACAGTCCAAAAACATGGATCAAGTCAATTGAGTTCTCCAAATTGCCCCATAGAGTGTGTCTGTGTGAGAGAGTGTGTGCCCAGTGATAGATTGGCGCCCTGTCCTGGGTGTATCTGCCCAGCGCCCGAGACGTTATATATAGACGATATATATATATATATATATATCTGCTAAAAGCCCAACAGTATGTTAGTCCCTTTTTGGCTCTTTGTTCTCTATTAATCTGGAAGTAGAATTTGGGGGGTGGATTGTTTATTTTCAGTTCTGCACTGACACTGGTGTGCTAAGGGGGTTTTAGTGAAGTAGTTTAATTTCAACACCTCAGTAACACTCCAATAGTACCATCACACACACACACACACACACACACACTCACACACACACACACATTTATATATATGGATTGAAAGAGTAGGATATTGATTTGAGCTTTTATCTGGACAGCACAGGCACCTTGATCTGGATTTCTTCCCACATTCCAAAAACGTGGATCAAGGTCAATTGAATTCTCCAAATTGCCCCATGTGTGAGTGAGTGTGTGCCCGCTGATAGATCGGCACCCTGTCCTGGGTGTATCTGCCCAATGCCGAAAATGTTATCCCCTGTATGGGCATGGAGAACACCCCCCCCGACCCTATTTTTTTAGCTAAAATTCTGCACTTAAATACAACTGGACTGAGCAACTACAAGGACTTTGAGAGCTGAACAAGTATTTTAAAAGGTCTTATTGTACTTTTTTGTTATGGAGAAGAGTCGGAATTGAGAACAACACTGAATTGATTATGTTCTTGGTTTATTCTGAGCTAACTTACCTCTCTTCAAACACCTCACGGATTTAATATATATTTATATATCATCTAATCGTCTCAATCCTCTACTAGGGTCGTCTACGGGGGTTCCCCATGCCCATCCAGGGAAGAACATTTCGGGCATGGGGCCGATACACCCAGGACATGATGCCAATCTATCACTGGACACACTCACACACAGACACACTCTATGAAGTATCAATTCATTATCTTCAACTTAATCCTCTACTAGGATTTCGGGCGATGGGTAAATATACCTAGGCAATTTAGAGCATTCAATTTACCATGGGACTGTGGGAGAAAAACGGAGAACCAGGAGAACGCGGACACGGAAAATTTGGGAACCCCACCCAGATTGGGATACGAACCTGGATCCCCAGCGCTGAGAGGAGAACATGCTAACCACTAGACTGCCCTATATATATATACATACTGTGTATATATAAGAGTATTTTTATCGTGATCACCTACGCATTGCCACCCGGGTTATCTGTTCAGATTTGGAAATCTGGATACCGTTTCCACTCTGCGTTCTCTCTCTCGCATATTCACTGATGGAATAAAATCCAGCACATGTTCTGATCTATGACCTCAGCTGGCACCGATCTCCATGCTGAGCCATGTTCTGTTCCTGATCGTATTGATTCTTACTACAGAGAGAGCAGAAAACCCAGAGAGGAGCGCAACTGCAAGTGAACTGCAATCACCTTCACTTCATTTCTCATCACAGTTCTGCGCTCAGCCGCAAAATCATAAGCAGCCTGATAAATGGTTGCACCTTCTTCCACCTCCCGCTTCTCCAGAGTCAAAAGAGATTCGCTCAATATGTTCTTCATACAAAAGGAGAAATATGGCTGAGGTCTGTTCACACACACAGCGCTGGCTGTGATCCTAATGGTATCATTTATTCTGACTTTTGAGTAAAAGAGAGAATTTTGAAGGTTGTTTTAAAACATTTAACAACTTGCTGTAGACGTTCCAATCCTGTTAAGCGTTCTATCAATGAGACAATTTAAAATACAGAGTCAACAGCTGTCCAAGATGAACGATGTCCCGGCCAGAAACGCAGCTTTAGTTAAGAGTTGTTATACGGATCAATCATGCAGCCCATCTGCTAATAAGAAATAATGTCCTTAACTTCCAAATCCAAACCTCTATCTATTAGCAGTTACTTCACTTAACAATCTATACAGAAGAAGTAGATATGAAATATAAGTCCATAAAGAGTTACATAAAAGCAAATAAAATGTTAATAGATGCTTATATATATTCATTCATTCATTATCTCCCGCTTATCCTCTATTAGGGTCGCGGTGGGGTTCCCCATGCCCATCCAGGGGAGAACGTCTCGGGCGCTGGGCAGATAGACCCAGGACAGGGCTCCAATCCATCGCTGGGCACAAACTCACTCACACCGACACACTCTATATGGGGCAATTTTGAGAATTCAATAGACTTGATCCATGTATTTGAACTGTGGGAGGAAACCGGAGAACCCGGAGGAAACCCACGCAGACACGGGGAGAAAATGGAAACTCCACCCAGATGGGGATTCGAACCGGGAATCCCTAGCGCTGAGAGGCAAACGTGCTAACCACTAAGCCACCGTGCCGCGCTTATATATATATATATATATATATATATATATATATATATATATATATATATATATATATATATATATATATATATACACTTTTGTATTTTTTTTGTTTTTCTATTTACTTTATGGACTATATATATATAGGGCAGCACAGTGGTTGAGTGGCTAGCATGCCCGACTCTCAGCGCTAGGGATTTCCGGTTTGAATCATAATCTGGTGTGGGTTTCCTCCGGCTTCTCCGATTTCCTCCCACAGCCCAAAAATCATTGATCAAGGTCAATTGAATTCTCCAAATTGCCCCATATAGAGTGTGTTTGTGTGTGTGTCTGTGTGTGTGAGTGTGTGCCCAGTGATAGATTGGCATCCTGTCCAGATGGGCATATGGAACCACCCCGCGACGCCAGTACAGGATAAAGCATGGATGGACATATATATATATATATATATATATATATATATATATATATATATATATATATATA
>JAFMOD010001406.1:725997-751175 GCA_019802435.1 Corydoras maculifer
ATCATTGATCAAGGTCAATTGAATTCTCCAAATTGCCCCATATAGAGTGTGTTTGTGTGTGTGTCTGTGTGTGTGAGTGTGTGCCCAGTGATAGATTGGCATCCTGTCCAGATGGGCATATGGAACCACCCCGCGACGCCAGTACAGGATAAAGCATGGATGGACATATATATATATATATATATATATATATATATATATATATATATATATATATATATATATATATATATACACATATATACACACATGTACCAACCAAGTGTAACTTTAAAGTGTTACACACACCATGTGTTAGATGTAATAGGTTTTACAAACCAAGTCTATAGGATGACATGGTGCCCGACTTTCGAGCAGAAGAGAGAATTTTGAAGGTTGTTTTATAACATTTAACAACTTGCTGTAGAGTTCTTAATCCTGTTAAACGTTCTATCAATGAGACACATTTAAAATCCAAAGTCAACAGCTGTGCCAGACTAATGATGTCCCGGCCAGAGACGCAACTTTAGTTAAGAGTTGTTACATGAATCAATCATGCAGCCCATGTGCTAATAAGAAATAATGTCCTTAACTTCCAAAGAGTTACTCAGATTAAAGTGCACACTTCAGAGTCTATGTACAACAAGTAGATACATCCAAAATATAAAGACTATAACCAGTTAGATAGGGCGGCATGGTGGCCTAGTTCGCCTCTCAGCGCTAGGGATTCCCGGTTCGAATCCCCATCTGGGTAGAGTTTCCATGTTCTCCCCGTGTCTGCGTGGGTTTCCTCCGGGTTCTCCGGTTTCCTCCCACAGTTCAAAAACATGGATCAAGTCTATTGAATTCTCAAAAATTGCCCCATATAGAGTGTGTCTGTGTGAGTGAGTGTGTGCCCAGCGATGGATTGGTGCCCTGTTCTGGGTCTATCTGCCCAGCGCCCGAGATGTTCTCTCCTGGATGGGCATGGGGAACCCCACCGCAACCCTAATAGAGGATAAAGCGGGAGATAATGAATGAATGAATGAATGAACCAGTTAGGTAAAACCAAAGAAAACATTTAGTACGCTGTTAAAGAAACTAAATATAATATGTATTGCTGGCTACATTCATTGTAAACGTCCACGAGCTGCTACAACACAAAATTATAAGAATAAAAACATCTAAAAGTTACTAAACAAATGAAGTGTAGTCTTAACAAACTGCTACACACCAAATGTAAAGTCCATAAAGACGTTACACGAACCAAGCGGAAAGTCAATATATTATACAAACAATCTATAATATGTTACACACAAAATGTAATGTCTATAAGATGTTACATAAACCAAGTGTGATGTCTATAAGATGTTACACACCAATTGTAATGTCTATAAGATGTTACACAAGCCTATAATCTATAACACAAACCAAGTGTACTCAAAACAAAGACACAAACCAAGTGTGAAGGCTATAATCTACAACGCAAACCAAGTGTAGTCGACACACAGACACACACCAAGTGTGAAGCCTATAATCTACAACACACACCAAGTGCAGTTGACAGACAGACACACACCAAGTGTGAAGCCTATAAAATCTACAACACAAACCAAGTGTAGTCAACACAAAGACACACTACGTGTGAAGCCTATAATATACAACCCAAACCAAAGGTAGTCAATACAAAGACACACACCAAGTGTGAAGCCTATAATCTACAACACAAACCAAGTGTAGTCAACACAAAGACACACAAAGTGTGAAGCCTATAATCTACAACCCAAACCAAAGGTAGTCAATACAAAGACACACACCAAGTGTGAAGCCTATAATCTACAACACAAACCAAGTGTGAAACCTATAATCTACAACACAAACCAAGTGTAGTCAAAACAAAGACACAAACCAAGTGTGAAGACTATAATCCACAACACACACCAAGTGTAGTCAACACACAGACACACACCAATTGTGAAGCCTATAATCTACAACACACACCAAGTGGAAGCCTATAATCTACAACACAAACCAAGTGTAGTTAACACAAAGACACACAAAGTGTGAAGCCTAAAATCTACAACACAAACCGCGCACATGATAATCTGCTAAATGTGTGTGTGTGTGTGTGTATATATATATATATATATATATATATATATATATATATATATATATATATATATATATATGTGTGTGTGTGTAAAGTGTATTAAAGCCCTTCTTTTACCTTTGTAGCTGTCAGAGTGAGAGCTGTGGTATGTATGTTGACCTAAATAATGTTTGAGGTCTAAAGTTTGTGAAGTTTAAAGCCAACGTTACGGTAACCATCTGTTCCGCTGTGCCTTGTTAAAGATGGTGATGATTAACTTCAGGAGGCCACGTAATTACGTTCATTTCACAGCAGTCTGATTGCAGCTTGGAGCCGCACTTGATTCGGGTTGACAGCTATGCAGCAATTACAATGTTACTTTGCTTTGGGAGGGAGGGAGGCCAGACAGCAGGAGGATTAGAGATGCTGACAGCACTAACTGTGGAAGAAGTGTCACACTGGGTCAAAATCACACCGGGGTACAGCGAGGAGATGGGGGGGGGAGACAGGAAAGGGCAATGGGACCTAGGGAGGGAGCACGGGAGGGGGAGCAGCATGGTTTTGGAATACTAAGTATTCATTTACTGAAATCAAAGGTATGCGGCGGTTAATGCACGGAATTGATTGCGGGCTGCGTGCAAATGTCAGCCTTCATCAAAAGCCGTCTTCAATCATCTTGTAAAGACTCGGGGGGGTTCTTATAGGGTTGCTTTGAGCGCAGGGGTAAAACACACCTTGTTGGCGGCAAGGACGGCATCGTTCTCGACCTGCCCTTCTATAATCTGGAACATCAGTGGGGAATTAACTATTAATATAATTGTCATAATAATATCATAATATCAATATTGTCAGTTCTGCAGTGACACTGATGTGGTGAGGGGGTTTTATTGTAGTTTCATTTAAACACCTCAGTGACACTGCTGGGATAGGAATAATGCACCAACCAAATAATCCCTGCTCTGCGGTGGTTCTAGTGGGGTCCTGACCATTAGAACAGAGTAAAGGGGACGTACACAGTATGTACTGTAGAACACACACAGATGGACTACAGTCTGGAATTGGAGAACTACAAAGTCCATCTTTACAGGAAGTGGAACTGATAAAAGTCCTTAAGTTTGATAGTCCTCAGTTGGTTATGTGTTCTCTATTGGTCAGGAGCATCACAGAACGGGTGGTGGATTGTTTATTTTCAGTTCTGCAGTGACACTGATGTGGTGAGGGGGTTTTAGTGCAGCAGTGCTGCTGTAGTTTCATTTAAACCCCTCAGTGGCACTGCTGGGATAGGAAAAATGCACCCACCAAATAATCCCTGCTCTGTGGTGGTTCTATTGGGGTTCTGACCATTAGAACAGAGTAAAGGGGACGTACACAGTATGTACTGTAGAACACACACAGATGGACTACAGTCTGGAATTAGAGAACTACAAAGTCCATCTTTACAGGAAGTGAACCCAATATGAGGAGCAAACTTTTGATTAATACTGTATGTGGAAACAAATTGATTGTAAGGCCCATCAGAAGACAGTCCTTTTATAAAATGCTCTCAATAAATTAGACATACAAGAAGACGCAAGCCGCAGACGAATCATCAGCAGACATGTGAAATGAACGTTCATTTGTTTGTTTCTAAGCGAAGCAGCAATCATGTTAACTGTAATGGAATGGACTTGAATGGCTGTCACTTGGTGAATTATCACTCAAAGCCTGCAAACCTACAAATAAGGCAGCGACGGCAAATAATTGTGAACTGCAAACTAATAAAATGCAGGGTTTGACTGTGAAAGTTGTGTGGAAAAGGCAAAAAGCAGATACCAAGGGCAGAGGAACGGGGAAAAAAAGAAGAGAGACAGACAGGGGAGCTGCATCAAGACCATTACAAAGAGGATAACGAAAAGGGTGGAGGTGGTGGGTAGAAGTGGCAGAGGAGGGTGAGGTGGAAATGAGAAAGTGCCAAAGCGAAATGTAAGAAACTGGAATGAGAAAGAAATAAGAATAAGAATAAGAAATACCATCAGAGGTAATAAGACAGAACTGGGGCGAGAGTAACAAAGAGTAAAGGTGACGAGGAGAACGTGGCTGATGGATGATGATGGGGTTATGACGTTTATCCTTTTTAGATAAGACTGGACTCTGGGTCGAGGTGCCTGCGCTGTCCAGATAAAAGCTCAAATCAATACCCTACACTTTCAATCCATATGTGTGTATGTGTGTGTGTGTGTGTGTGTGTGTGTGTGTGTGTGTGTGTGTGTGATTGATGATACTATTGGGGTGTTACTGAGGTGTTTAAATGAAACTACTGCATCACCACATCAGTGTCACCGCAGAACTGACAATAAGCAATCCACCACCCAAATGATACCTCCTGATTAATAGAGAACAAAGAGCCAAGCTGTTTATATATATTTATATATATATATATATATATATATATATATATATATATATATATATATATATATAAAAAAAAATATATAAATATAAGGTGGCACGGTGGCTTATTGGTTAGCATGTTCTCCTCTCAGCACTAGGGATTCCCGGTTCGAATCCCAAACTGGGTGTTTCCATGTTCTCCCCGTGTCCGTGTGGGCTTCCTGCGGGTTCTCCGGTTTCCTCCCACAGTCTAAAAACATGGATCAAGTCAATTGTGTTTGGGTGTCCAGCGATGGATTGCCGCCCTGTCCTGGGTGTATCTGCCCAGCGCCCCCCACTTATACACAAAGAGATCAATCTACCCCATTTAACCCATTCGTGCAGAACACACACACACACACACACACTCTGAGTAAACTGAGCACACATACCCAGAGTGGTGGGCAGCCTTGTATACGGCATCTAGGGAGCAATTGGTGTTAGGTGCCTTGTTTAAGGGCACGTCAAGCATGGTACTTGGTGAGACCAGGAATCAAACCGAGGACCTTCAGGTCACATGGCTGGTTCCTTAACCACAAGCCTACGACTAGTTTATGTGTTGTTGGAAAAAAGGAACTGCAAACTATGTAAAGTAGCAAGTTAGTAGACAAAAAATAGGAACGTCTTATAATTAGAGGGAGAGTCCACATACAGTTTGTTGTAAATTGGATTTTTTCCCCCAATCTAATCACATATGCAGGAGAGAAAGAAAGAAAGCAAACAGGCTTACAATTCTCCAAAGAGAACAAACACAGAGTTCTAATTCCACTTCATACCCTGAAATCGAAAATGCGCCGGGTTTGACTGAGGTCTTACGAGAAAGGTACCGTCAGACAGAAAAGCAATGAATAGAAGGCGAAGACTAATACCGTGTTGAAATTGGCGAACAGGCCGACAGGTGACTGTCCGTCCACTGGGAAAGGCACGAAGGGCTTCATGTCCAGTGTCGACTGCATCATTAAAGGAGGTGAACGCACCAGCGTCGGGAGGCTGCTACTATGGCAGGAATTTCCTGAAGGTAAAAAAGACAGATGATGTCATTAATTATTTATATACTTTATACATAAATAGTTTAATCATTAATACTTTAGGTGGCACAGTGGTTTAGTGGTTAGCACGTTCACCTCTCAGCGCTAGGGTTCGAATCCCAATCTGGGTGGAGATTCCATGTTCTCGCCGTGTCCACGTGGGATTCCTCAGGGTTCTCCAGTTTCCTCCCACAATCCAAAAACATGGATCAAGGTCAATTGAATTCTTCAAATTGCCCCATATAGAGTGTGTGTGTGTGAGTGAGTGTGTGCCCAGCGATGGATTGGCGCCCTTTCCTGGGTCTATCTGCCCAGCGCCTGAAACGTTCTCCCCTGGATGGGCATGGGGAACCGCCCACGAACCTAATAGAGGATAAAGCGGGAGATAATGAATAAATATTTTTTTTAATGGGAGTATATGTTAAATTAAATAATGTTATTTACGTTCATGTACAAAGATCCTGTTGCCGTGGGTTTGCCATGTGACAGCCCAGGGAGATCATGTGATAAAGTGGGAAAGAAAGTGTTTTGTGTGCTAAATGTGGGTCACGCTGTGGGAAAAAACTGTTTAGACCACTTTGCGATGTTTTGGAACTGTGAAGATGATGAAATGAGACCATTTATTTTGTGGAAGTAACAATTAAAAATAGGGGCGGCACGGTGGCTTAGTGGTTGGCATGTTCTCCTCTCAGCGCTCGGGATTCCTGGCTCAAATCTTAATCTGGGTGGAGGTTCCATGTTCCCCCCATGTCTGCGTAGGTTTTCTCTGGGTTCTCCGGTTTCTTCTCACAGTCCAAAAAACATGGATCAAGGTCAATTGAATTCTCCAAATTGCCCCATATAGAGTGTGGTTAGGTGAGTGAGTGTGTGTCCAGCGATAGATCGGCGCCCTGTCCTGGGTGTGTCTGCCCAGCGCCTGAAACGCTCTCCCCTGGATGGGCATGGGGAGCCCCGCCCCCCAAAGACCCCAGTAGAGGATAACGCGTAAGATAATGGATGGATGGATAATCTCCGTCATGGCGCCCCCCTCTATAGATGGAGGTCACAACACTTCGTGTTTAAAAGCATGTGGTTAAAATTGCCAAATTGAATTGGGATGCCCAATAAAATAAGTTCAACTTTGAATCTTTTTAATTTGCCATTCTCAGATAAACGGCATGCTGGTGAAGCATTGTAAAGTTTAGGCACTGAACATTCTGAAACTGCCTTCCAATAAATAAAAAGAACAGGTCGTTTTCACCTGGACGTTCTGCACTCATTCACATCATACAAGAACTCGTTCTCGCGCTATTCGTTCCGGAGAATGTACTTGTTACACCATGAGCATGCACTTACAGTGGATCAGGGAACTGAAGTACTGTTGGGAGTTTTTTGGAACATTCGGTTCCGGCTCAAAGTACATAATAACAGGAATCTCCGGCTGGAGTGAATCGCACGCCTTCGTCGCAGCCACAACTAATTAGTCTCTCTGACAGGTATCCCGCAGTTGCACGGAGAGAAAATCACCCGATAACGTAAACAAAACGGGCCGAGTACTGGGACGGCCAGTAAAACGAGGCATTATGATTTTGCTATGATTTTATATTTCGCTAAAATTTCAAAGCTGAGTCTGCTCAGTGGCGGGCCTAGACCTTCAGGTAAGCTCTGTCGCAATCAATCCACCTGCCAATAACTATTTAATTAGCTATAAAAAAACATTGAAGGCATGGTGGCTTAGTGTTTGGCATGTTCTCCTCTCAGGGCTAGGGATTCCCAGTTTGTATCCCAATCTGGGTGGAGTTTCCATGTTCAAACCGTGTCCACGTGGGTTTCCTCCAGGTTTTCCGGTTTCTTCCCACAGTCCAAAAACATGGATCAAGTTCTCCAAATTGCCCCATATAAAGTGTGTCTGTGTGAGTGAGTATGTTCCCAGTGATAGATTGGTGCCCTGTCCTGGGTCTATCTGCCCAACGACCGAAACGTTCTCCCCTGGATGGGCATGGGGAACCCCACAAAGACCCTAGTGGAGTATAAAACGGAAGATAATGGATGGATGGATGAATGGAAAAACATAAAGCAGCAGTTTAGTGGTTAGCATGTTTGCATCTCAGTGCTGGGGATGCAGGTTTGAATCCTGATCTGAATGCAGTTTCCATGTTCTCCCTGTGTGTCCATGTGGTTTGTCTCTGTGTTTTCTCCCACAGTCCAAAAACATGGATTCAAGATAAATTGAATGCTCTAAATTGCTCCATATAGAGTGTATTATACCGTGTACGTCCCCTTTACTCTGTTCTAATGGTCAGAACCCCAATAGAACCACCACAGAGCAGGGATTATTTGGTGGGTGTATTATTCCTATCCCAGCAGTGTCACTGAGGTGTTTAAATGAAACTACAGCAGCACTGCTGCACTAAAACCCCCTCACCACATCAGTGTCACTGCAGAACTGACAAACAATCCACCACCCAAATTACACCTGTTCAGTGATGATCCTGACCAATAGAGAACAGGGGACTAAGAAATTTAAGAACTTGCCCCAAATTTTTGCATTACATTCAAATTCAGTCATTTTACAAAGCAAGCACAGGGTTGGCTACAGCCTCCCTGGAGCAATGAGGGTTAAGGGTCTTGCTCAAGGACCCACATTGGTAACTTCAATAGACCTTCAGATTAGCCCAACACCCTAACCACTGAGCTACCACGCCCTAACTGCAAAGCTAGAAGTATATACTTGTCTAAAGTTACTTTGTACACAGTAAAAACTCTGAATTGAAGCCATATGGTGATGACAATAGTGACTAGAACGTTGTGCTTCCATTTCCAGGACCGCCAGAGCTCCACTGTGGAGATCTCAAACACTTAACCCACAACAATTTATATCTGAGCCTCTGCCTCATTTGCTTTGCATACAGCCATCTGCCGAATAAATAAATGTAAATTAGTTTAGAGCACTAATGTCATCAGCTCCAAAGAGGCTCCAGAACGAGTAACATCATTAATGAGGAGTTCATTTTTCTTCTCTTTTTAAAGCTTTGTTCTGGCACAGCAGCGGAAAAGAATGAAAAAACACAGCAGGAAATACAGAACTGCTCTTCACTCTCAGCTCTGCAGCTCTGACCATAACAGCAGGGAGAACTTCCACCTCACACGGAACCATCAAGCTCATCCATCAGACCTGCTGCCACACAGAAACCACCGCTGGATAATAGTATTTTGGGACATATCAGGAGTTATGCACACTAATAAAACCCCCGTTCAATTTCTTTTTAAATACACTGCGCCCCAGCGGCCAAGGACAACAGCAGTGCACTTTTAAGCATCAACACAACGCTCTGAACTCGCCCTGCCTTGGAATAACGGAATCACAAATAAATGGGTTTGCTTTCCCTATAGACACGGGTTCCGAAATAAAACGTGTGATGAATTGTTGGAAATCGCTTGTTTGACAAATCCGGCCTCCGAAGACACGAATCATTAATTTTTTTATTATTATTATTATTATTACTGGAAACTACAAATACGTTGAGTTCCCAGAATCCTCAACTACTTAAATGTGAATGGATGTTCCATGAGCATTTATTTGATGATAAGATTTAATAAGAATATATATCAACAGTATGAGTCAAAAGTTTGGACACGCCCCCTTCTTGTTCCATTTTCTCCATTGATCATATAGATGGACTTCGTAGTTTTACAATTGCAGACTGTAGTCCATCTGTGTTCTTGTTTTGTTAGTCCTTTGTTGGTTCTCTGTTCTCTATTGGTCAGGAGCAGCACAGAACAGGTGTAATTTGGGTGGTGGATTGTTTATTGTCAGTACCCTTAATCTACTAATGTGGGTCATTGAGCAAGACCCTTAACCCTCATTGTATTATGACTAACGGTGTTCTTTTGACTCCAACCATCATATTAGGATACTTATAAGTAGATTTGGATAAAACTGTCTGCAAAATAAGCAAATGTAATTTAATTTAACTTAACCTTATTAAATTTGATTTAATTTAACCGCATTATGAAATTAGCAAGCACATGCTTCTACAATCCCACACACATACATATATACACACACAAACATATATACAGTATATATATATATATATATATATATATATATATATATATATATATATTTTTTTTTTTTTTTTTTTTTTATTGTCTCACCTCTGTATCATATCATGTACATAACTGAGCAGATTATTCCATTTTATTGTCTGTCTACCAATGGTTATACATTTAATTACTTCTCTTAACAGATTTATCAGTTATATAATTTTAACTGCCCAGCGATGGATTGGCGCCCTGTCCTGGGTCTATCTGCCCAGCGCCCGAGACGTTCTCCCCTGGATGGGCATGGGGAACCCCACCGCGACCCTAATAGAGGATAAGCGGAAGATAATGAATGAATGAATGAATATTTTTAACTTTCCCAATCACTGTCACTTTGCTGCTGAGAAAGCAAATTTATAAGCAACAGCTAACCAGGTTGCTTTTCAATGCCATCAGGATTATACACCAATTTGTGACTCAGAATTTCAAACAAAAGAGAGAGAGAGAGAGAAAGAGAGAGAGAGAAAAAGAGAGCGAGCGAGCGAGAAACCACCCTCCATTTCAATAAAACACCTCATATTTCTCTCACTGCATGAAGCAGATGCAGCCAGCTCTCCCAACTTAATAAAAACATCTGAATACCTGAACTATATCTGTCAAGAGCTGTTTAAGTCTCTCCATCACTCTTTCATTCTCTGTATTTCTCTCTCACTTTCACACACACAAACACACACACACACACACACACACACACACACACAAACTTGTGTCTCCGACATCATTTATTTTTGTAGATAATGAAGCAACACCTGTTCATTGCCACGGTGAAAAGTTCAACCACACATTTATAATAATCACCTTTAAGAGACACACACACACACACACACACACACACACACACACACACACAGTATATATGCATAGACAGAGCACATACTGTCCCCTTCTATATCATTGTAACATTAAGGCCTATTCATTTTTTGTACTCTTTTACTAGAGTTTATAATTTCAGCTATTATGTCTTTGTATTTACATCCCAGTTTGATCAACACGGCACATTGTGTAGCAGACCACTCAGCGAAATGAGTTAATTAAAGTTAAATTACCTAAATATTTGGTTGAAAATCTCCTGCCCGTAATAACTGCATTATAAAGACTGCGACTGTTTTTATCACCAGATTATTAGTTTCCTGCTCTGCGATGCTCATCCAGGCTTTTACTGCAGTAAAACGATTTCACTTATGTGATTAACTTGTCCAGTCTAAAAGCACAAACTATCCCCTTTAATGAAACCCTTCCTTAAGTATGCAGTTCCTGGTTTTTAAGTCTTTCCTGAACAGTGGATTAAAGAAAAGATCTCAGAATATATCTCTGCCAGAAGAACTGGCTATAACAATGTATAAAAAGATATAATAATAATTAAAATGGTATGGGAAATCAGGGCGGCACGTTGGCTTAGTGGTTAGCATGTTCTCCTCTCAGCGCTAGATATTCCCGGTTCGAATCCAAATCTGGGTGGAGTTTCCATGTTCTCCCCGTGTCCGCATGAGTTTCCTCCGGGTTCTCCGGTTTCCTCACACAGTCCAAAAACATGGATCAAGGTCAATTAAATTCTCCAAATTGACCCATGTTTGTGTGCGTGTTTGTGTGCGTGTCTGTGTGAGTGTGTCCAGTGTTAGATTGGTGTCCTGTCCTGGGTGTATCTGCCCATTCTCCCCTGGATGGGCATAAGGAACCCCCCGCGACCCTAATAGAGCATAAAGTGGAAGATAATGAATGGATGGGATGGAAAATCTAGGCAATAAAACCAGATTGGATAATGATCTGGTTTTATAATTTTACAGTGAAGCTGTTTTTCACATAACTAATGACGTGTGGTGTTCTCTCATTAGTAAGTCGCTTTAGATAAAGGTATCTGTGAAATGACTAAAGGTGATACTGTGACCCAAGTAGAGGAATAAGCAGAAGATAATGAATGAATGAAAAATATCAGCGTAATGGTATACATTTTCTCTGTGCACATACTTTGTCCAATCATCCATCTACTTCACAACACTGGGTTTAGGTTCAAATCCTGATCTGGGTGGAGTTTCAATGTTCTCCCCGTGTCCATGTGATGTATCTTCCCGGCGCCCGAAACGTTCTTCACTTGTCCATGTTTTTTGGACTGTGGGAGGAAACCGGAGAACCCAGAGGACACCCACACGGACACGAGGAGCACATGGAAACTCCACCCAGATTGGGAATCGAACCGGGAGAACTGAGAGGAGAACATGCTAACCACTTGTGACCCCCATGAATATAATATATTTTTAATATTTTTCAGTGGGCAGCACGGTGGCTTAGTGGTCGCCTCTCAGCACTAGGGATTCCCGGTTCGAATCCCCATCTGGGTGGAGTTTCCATGTTCTCCCAGTGTGTCCGTGTGGGTTTCCTCCGGGTTCTCCGGTTTCCTCCCACAGTCCAAAAACATGGATCAAGTCAATTGAGTTCTCAAAATTTCCCCATATAGAGTGTGTCTGTGTGAGTGAGTGTGTGCCCAGCGATGGATTGGCGCCCTGTCCTGGGTGTATCTGCCCAGCGTCCGAGACGTTCTCCCCTGGATGGAGAGAGGATAAGCGGGAGATAATGAATGAATTAATGTTTTTCATAGCTGCTAAAGATAAAATAAAAAAGTGTGGTATTCACATACTTTAGCCCATTTTTCCATTTTCCTATAAAAAGATCTGTATAAATTGTATAAAACTTCAACTAAGTTTGATTTACCACTGCGACAGAGAGATTTCTTTTTCCACTGAAGTCCAGCAAATCATTTCTTTTTAAATTGTTCTCATAGTGTAGAAGTTTATTCAGCCCTTGGGACAGTCGATCAATATTTGCAATCTGGAGCTGATGAAGCTAATCGCTTTGACTTTTAAACAAAAGCTGCTCAAAGTTGTGTCTCCCGAGGTTTATTGCTTCATGTGTTTGCTTTGATTAATAACAAAACAACTGCAGTTTTCCTGAAACACTTGATTGCTTTTTAAATCACTTCATTTAAATATTTATTAATCCAACTTGTTTACATACAGTACCGGTCAAAAGTTTGGACAGGCTCCCTTCGTGCTCCATTCTCTTCCTCCACTTACAATAGAGATGAACTTTGTAGTTTTACAATTACAGACTGTAGTTCTATTATTGTTGCTAATGTGTTCTCTATTGGTCAGGATCATCACAGAACAGGTGTAATTTGGGTGGTGGATTGTTTATTGTCAGTTCTGCAGTGACACTGATGTGGTGGTGAGGGGGTTTTTAGTGCAGCAGTGCTGCTGGAGTTTCATTTAAACACCTCAGTGACACTGCTGGGATAGTTATTCAGTTTGTAGGTCTCCCGTTGGTTCTCTGTTCTCTATTGGTCAGGAGCATCACATAACAGGTGTAATTTGGGTGGTGGATTGTTTATTGTCAGTTCTGCAGTGACACTGATGTGGTGAGGGGGGGTTTAGTGTAGTTTCATTTAAACACCTCAGTGACACTGCTGGGATAGGAATAATGCACCCACCAAATAATCCCTGCTCTGTGGTGGTTCTATTGGGGTTCTGACCATTAGAACAGAGTAAATGGGATGTACACAGTATGTACTGTAGAACACACACAGATGGACTACAGTCTGGAATTGTAAAATGTTCTTCAAAGTGACTTCGGCACTGTGGTTAGCATGTTCGCCTCTCAGCACTGGGGATCCAGGTTGGAATCCAAATTTGGGTGGAATGTCCAGGTTCTTAAGGTCCAGGTGGAATTTCTCTGGGATCTCGGTTTCCTCTCTCAGTCCAAAAGCATGGATTCAAAGTGAATTGGCTACTCTAAATTGCCCCTATATATTTGCTCATTCATTCAATGTCTTCCACTTAATCCTCTACTAGGGTCGTAGGGGGATTCCTCATGCCCATCCATAGCTGGGATAGGAATAATGCACCAACCAAATAATCCCTGCTCTGTGGTGGTGCTATTGGGGTCCTGGGGTACACAGTATGTACTGTAGAACACACACAGATGGACTACACCCTGCAATGTTCTTTAAAGACCTTCGACCCTAATTCCATTCAGAACCCGAAGCAGAAGGAATAATACGGAAATCCGAACATGAACACCGATTCATAATCCAAAGGCTCTGGTAGCAGAATGGAAAGAACCCTCTGACAGCATGCTCTGTGACCCAGTTTCCAGACGAGAAGCTCGGCTTGAGGAAAAGATGCAAAAGCAGCAGAACATTCCATGGCGTTTGATGTAGCTTCGCAGTGTCAGTCTATCATGTCCTCACATTTTTGGCCCCGCATTGCAGAAAATCTGTTTTCCTTCCCCAGTACATCGAAATATCCAAACTATCTGCAGTCCAAGGACATGTCCTTGTGTTGTGTTTCAGATGACGATTCATACGCCGAGTGAACATTTCAGTTACCGAGGTCACCTAAAAATATTCCAGATAGATTGGTAGGTGGCTTGAGCTGAACCTGGGGCCCGAACAGTTATTACAGAACATCGACCTCTTGTCCAGTTGATCTCTCTCTTTCACAAAGGCGCAGTTTTAATTTCACTTTACAACCCCACAGCAAATGTCCCTCTGCAGGAGACCGATTACTGAAAGGTCACAACATGTGTCGGATCAAATACTTTGACTCTTTTTAAAAGGTCTCGCTCAGCACAGAATCGGCGATCTGAATGACCGAGCCCGTTAAATGGCTTTAATTAACATTTCGGGAGAAAATGAAAGTTATAGGAACTCTAAGATTCCTTAAAGACCAAAGATGAAAAGATGGGTTCTGAGTTCCGAGATTGGCGAGAAGGAAGGAAGGAATCTAAAGAAGCCACAAACACTCAGTGGTGACTTCATAAGGCTCACCAATCTGTTTATAGTTCAGCATTTAGGAGACGCTTTTACCCAAAGTGACTTCAGCACGGTGGTTAGCATGTTCTCCTCTCAGCGCTGGGGATCCAGGTTGGAATCCAAATCAGGGTGGAGTGTCCATGTTCTCCCCATGTCCAGGTGGGATCTCGGTTTCTTCCCTCAGTCCGAAAGCATGTGAAAGCACAGGATTCCCAGCACTGAGAAGCAGATGTGCTGACCACTGCACCATCCTGCTGTCCAACCCGAACTAAAATGGCAAAAGGACGCAGTCACATTCGCCACTAGGGGCACTTCAATTGCTACAATTCATGTTTTGATCATTTTTTCGACTGAAGGAGTGAGGGAGAACATACAAATTCGAGGTCTGGGTCATCCAATTTAACTTGAATCCCACAACTAACATGTCAACATTCGCTCCTGGGGGGACCTTAATCACTCCAGTTTACCTATCGACAAGTATTTAGACTGAAGGAGATAGGGAGAACATCTAAACTCGAGGGGTATTTTGTGTAAAGACACCGAGAAAGATATTTTCCAACGAAAAATTTGATTCCACCATTTGTTCATCATTTCTGTCTCTTGTTTTATGTATTTTAAATTCTTGAGAACCTTTGTCATCGTTCATAAGCCGCTGTGATGAAACGATTACCTCAAGAGATTAACCGAAAAAAAACCCCCCAAAAAACAGCCTATTTCAGAGACGAAAACATGAAACGCCAAGAGAATGTCAATGTAAAAGCTTCAGTATGAGCTTCAAAATGTCACCGCACCATTAACTGACCTCCGGGGTCAACAGCTAATTATTTTGAGCTCAATTAATCTTTTGCGTTCTCTGTCCAAGATTCAAGCTCTTATTTCCAAAAGGGCACCATGCTCTTAACTTTACGATCGGGGCTTAAAGTGTAACAACACAGTCACCGAAAAATAGATCAACCCCCACAGCCTGTTAAGAAATCGAAAATGTTGACGTGCGGTGAGCGTGTCATCACGACCACCGTTTGCTGCTGTAGCACAACGGTGGGACAAATCAGAGACACCCCCCGAGTGCAAGATCTTTATCATGCGGACGATGACAGCTTGGAGAGATCGGATTACATGCTCAGACACACATTGTACAGTTGCTTAAAGCAAGCCAGGAATAGCTCCAGCTAATACAGCATGAATCACTTGGCCTTGTAACCGAGCCGCTATTCCAAGTGTAACTCTCATGGCTTCCCATCGTCGCCAACTCACTCAGTTTACCATTAAATCATCAAGCTGCTGCCTCGCCGTTGGGTGCCAGTGGCAGAAAAGTAGCGCCGATGTCGTCTATACTGAACAAAATCCAAGAACCCCCGGTGGCAGAACGCAAAATTACAAACCAGATGCACAAGTTTCCAGACCCTTACTCTGGAATATCTACTGATGTTTTAAAGGTAAGACAAGAATAAGATATTAATACTGGTTCCTGGTTTCTGGAGAGTAGATCAGAAACCGATTGGATCATGAACATTTGGTAGTCACTGTAAATTTTAAATTCATTCATTCATTATCTTCCGCTTATCCTCTATTAGGGTCGCGGTGGGGTTCCCCATGCCCATCCAGGGGAGAACGTCTCGGGCGCTGGGCAGACAGACCCAGGACAGGGCGCCAATCCATTGCTGGGCACACACTCACTCACACACACACACTCTAAATTGGGCAATTTTTGAGAATTCAATTAACTTGATCCATGTTTTTGGACTGTGGGAGGAAACCGGAGAACCCGGAGGAAACCCACGCAGACACGGGGAGAACATGGAAACTCCACCCAGATGGGGATTCGAACCGGGAATCCCCAGCGCTGAGAGGCGAATGTGCTAACCACTAAGCCACCGTGCCGCCCAAATTTTAAATTTATTTATATATTATCAGGCGGTACGGTGGCTTAGTGGTTAGCACGTTCGCCTCCCAGCACTAGGGATTCCCGGTTCGAATCCCCATCTGGGTGGAGTTTCCATGTTCTCCCCGTGTCCACGTGGGTTTCCTCCAGGTTCTCCGGTTCCCTCCCACAGTCCAAAAACATGGATCAAATCAATTGAGTTTTCCAAATTGCCCCATATAGAGTGTGTTTGTGTGCGTGGCTGTGCGTTTGAGTGTGTGCCCAGCGATAGATACCTGTCCTGGGTTTATCTGCCCAGCGCCCGAAACTTTCTCCCCTGGATGGGCATGGGGAACCCCCCCCCCCCCATGACCCTAATATAAAATAAAGCGGAAGATAATGAATGAATGAATTATTATCCATCCATCCATTATCTTCAGCTTTAGGGTCACGGGGGGGGGGGGGGTTTCCTCATATCCATCCAGGGGAAAACGTTTGGGACGCTGGGCAGATACACCCAGGACAGGGTGCCAATCTATCACTGGGCACACATTCACTCACACATAAACACACATACTCTATATGGGGCAATGTGGAGAATTCAATTGACCTTGATCCAAGTTTTTGGACTGTGGGAGGAAACCGGAGAACCCGGAGGAAACCCACGCGGACACGGGGAGAACATGGAAACTCCATAGTCCCTATCCCTTGTGCTGAGCTACCGTGCCGCTATATATTTATTATATGTATTTACATACGTTTGCTTATGTTGCTCAGCTGACACTTTAATCCAAAGCGACTTACCAGTGTCCCAAATTGGTTAAAGGTTAGAGCACAGGGTTGGTACAACACCCCTGGAACAATGAGAGTTAAGGGTCTTAAGGACCCACACTGGTAACTTCAGTGGACCTGGGATTTGAACCCACATCCTTTTGATTGATAGCCCAACACCCTAAACACTGAGCTACTCAAACCTTTATGACCCAAAGATGAGTTCAGAGCTGAATGAGTTCTAGATTTGCTGCTCTGTGGATTTATAATGATGGTTATAAAAGAAAATCGGCTTTGTAGAATGGCGAGCCACTAGAGTGCCAACAGTCAAAGTTGTAATCCATCCCTCCATCCATTATCTTCCACTTTATCCTCTCCTATGCCCATCCAGGATGCCCCCCTTGACCCTAGTAAGGTATAAAGTAGAAGATGGTGGATGGAGGGATTGGCAGCACAGTGACTTAATGGGTTTGCTCCCACAGTCCAAAAACATAGATTCAAGGTGAATTTGAATGCTCAAATTTTTTTTGAATGCTCCAAATTGCCACATATAGTGTGTGTTCGTGCCCAGAAATGGATTAATGCCATGTCCTGCTGGGTGTATCTGCCCAAAGCCCAAAACGCTCCCCCCTGGATGGGCATTGGGAACCCCCTGCGAACCTACTAGATGATTAAGTGGAAGATGATGGATGGATGAATGAATTAATACTAACCAGACTTAAACCAGACTTTAAAAAGCGCAGTACGGAGGTTTGTTTGATCCAGACTGAGATGCTTTGATATTCTCACCAAGCAGAATGTCACCAACACGTCCTTCTGCCAAGAGTCCACGGTCTGATTTAACGTGATGAAGCGCCATTATTCTGAACAAGTATGTCCTCTATTTAAAGCCTCATTTCGATTCCGTGCTAATGACAGCTCCATACCGAGCACGTCGCTCATTAACGAGAGAACGTTCCTCTTTAGCTGCTGTAAAGTTATCGAACACGCCCCGCTTATTAATGAGCTCATAGAGCTTCCAGGTCTTCATTCTTCCTCACAAATAGGCTGACGAGTAAACAGGGGCCATAATTAAGACACATTCCCAGTCTGGGTCAACAAAGGAACGAGAACGTCAACGCACTATCCAGACAGAACCAGGTCTGAGGTCTGCGCAGAAAAGGACGCCGTTTACAAGTGGAAGTTATTTTCGGCAAATTTAATAACACGCCATGAAGTTTTCTTCAAACCCGGATTCATGTGCCAGCACTCAGACTCAGACACTGGGAGAGCGAGAGACACGGCGGAGCCACTGTCCAATTCCACGGGACTTCAGCAGAACTGGGTTTGCATGAGTTTTCTAATATTCACCAGCTGACCAACGCTAATGAAATTACTCTTGGACTTCTCAAAGCATCTCATTATCTTCTGCTTAATTCCAATGTTGAGGTCAATAAGAAGGGGGAGAAGGTTTAAGGCGCTGGGCAGATACTCCCAGGACAGGGCGCCAATCCATCGCTGGGCACACACTCGCTTACGCAGAGACACACTATATAGGGGCAATTTAGATAGAGACAAATGATAAAGGGGCAATTTAGAGCAATAAATCCATGTTTTTGGACTGTTAAGGGAGATTTTTCTTTCACGAGATACTAAAAACTTTATACAGATTTACATTTTTAATTAATCTCATATCACTATCTTCCTCTTTATCCTCTACTAGGGTCGCGGGGGTTCCTCATGCCCATCCAGGGTAGAACGTTTCGGGCGCTGAGCAGATACACCCAGGACAAGACGCCAATCTATCGCTGGACACACACTCACTCACACAGACACACACTATATAGGGGCAATTTAGATAGAGAGAAAAAAGAAAGGGGCAATATACAGCAATGTATACATGTTTTTGGAGGATATGGAAATTCCACTTAGATCGGGATTTGAACCTGGATCCCCATACACTTCAATTTAATATATCTCAGAACATTATCTTCTGCTTTATCCACTACTAGGGTCGCAGGGAAGAACGTTTCAGGCACTTGGCAAATACACCCAGGACAGGACACTAATCTATCACTGGGCACACACTCACTCACACAGACACACTCTATAAGGGGCAATTTGGAGAATTTAATTGATTTGATCCATGTAATTGGACTGTGGGAGAAACCAGAAAACCCAGAGTGAAACCCCACCCGGATCGGGATTTGAACCTGTTTCCCCAGCAATGAGAGGACGACGTGCTAACCCCCACGTCAGAGAATCACCCTGCACCACATAAAATATATAATTATTGGCTTATTAGTGTTAAATGAGCATTTGATGCATGTTCTTCAGCTGAAAGCACCTCTAGACACAATATAGTAAGCAGCTGATCCACAACATGAAGCGGCTCAGACGTTTCTCTTTCTGAGTGGGCGGTGGCGCTTTGGTCCATATGCATATTCATGAGTGATTCATGAGGCCTTGTGATTCAATCCACCTGCAGAAGGAGTGGGAGCCGAGGAAGAGGAGGAGGAGGAGGACTGAGAACGAATCAAAGGCCACGAGCAGGGGTGAGAGCTCGTGTTCCGGAGTCGTAGCCCAGCGGGAGAGTTTCCTCACCTGTCAGCACAATCAGAGTGCAGGTGCTAATGACCAGGCTCACCCGAAGATCCCGACCACCGCGTGATGGATTGTTATGTTCCAATAAAACGGTCGGAAGTCAGCGGTTTTGTTCCAAAAGAATTTAAATCGAGTTACTGAATAAACCACCAAGTGTAGAGAAAAAGTCACCAATGACGGGCAACCACGATTGATGAGAGAGCTCGGAGTTCTCAGTGGCCGTGTCTCTGTATATATGTTTAGGTGGAATGACCTTCTTTTGGGTGTGTTTGCATGGAACTGAACCCACCAGATAACAGTCGTTTGTGTTGTCAAAACATCCAACAGTTGTGTCTTAAACCCATCCATCCATTGTCTTCTGATTTATCCTCTAATAGGGTCGCGAGGGGTTCCCCATACCCATCCAGGGCGCTGGGTAGATACACCCAGGACAGGACGCCAATATATCGCTGGGCACTCACTCACTCACACAAACACACTCTATATGGGGCAACTTGGAGAATTCAATTGACTTGATCCATGTTTTTGGACTGTGGGAGGAAACCGGAGAACCCGGAGGAAACCCATGCAGACACAGGGAGAACATGGAAACTCCACCCAGATTGGGATTTGAACCGGGAATCCCTAGCACTGAGAGGAGAACATGCCAACCACTAAATCGTGTCTTAAACCATTGTTCTTATTTTACATGTTTAGTTGAACCATTAAAACACCTAGATTAAACACTTTCAAACAGTTAGGATAAATGAATGCAATTAATGTATTTTAGGTTTAATTAATTCCAACAGGGGCGGCACGGTGGCTTAGTGGTTAGCAGGTTCTCCTCAGCGCTTGCGGTTCCTGGTTTGAATCCCAATCTGGGTAGAGTTTCCATGTTCTCCCAGTGTCCACGTGGGTTTCCTCCGGGTTTCTTCGGTTTCCTTCCACAGTCCAAAAACATGGATCAAGTCAATTGAATTCTCCAAATTGCCCCATATAGAGTGTATGTGAGTGAGTGTGTACCCAGTCATAGATTGGCGCCCTGTCCTGGGTGTATCTGTCCAGCACCCGAGACGTTCTCCCCTGGATGGGCATGGGGAACCCCCTGTGAGTTTAGTAGAGGACAAAGTGGAAGGATGGAGGAGAGGCTCTTTGCCTTGCTAAACATTAGCATTAGAGATCGGTCACCTGTTTCCCTTCCACCACCTTGTGTTCTGCGAGCGGGAAAACAGCTTGTCAGGAGTTTTACGGATGGAGACTTAGCTTTCTGATAAAAAAAGAAAATGCTGAGGAAACGAAGAGAGAAGGGAAAAAAATAGCTGGAGGAAAAGATCTCGGTTTACACCAGATGTGTGGAGAACAATAGCAAAACAAATCCGAGACTAAACAGGAGATAACATCACCGAGAAACAACATGGCCCTGACGCTTCCTTAGGTTCCTCTCTTAACGCTTAACCCATCATTTTCCTCCGGAGGATTCCTGACACATTGCCAATATTTCCATCGTGGATTCGCAAAACGAGGAAGCGATTGCAAAGGACACAACAAAACTAAACTAAACTCAACAACAGAGGTGCATTTCTTGAAGAAAATGCCACGGTGGCTTAGTGGTTAGCATGTTCTCCTCTCAGTGCTGGGGATACAGGTTCGAATCTGGGTTTCCATGTTCTCCCCATGTCTGCATGGGTTTCCTCCAGGTTCTCCGGTTTCCTCCCACAGTCCAAAAACATGGATTCAATGTAAATTGGCTGCTCTGAATGACCCCTATCTGAATTGACCTTAGCATGGTGGCTTAGTGGTTAGCATGTTCTCCTCTCAGCACTAGGGATTCCTGGTTCGAATCCCAATCTGGATGGAGTTTCCATGTTCTCCCCGTGTCCATGCTTTATCCCCTACTAGGGTTGCAGGGGGTGGGGGGGGGGTGCTAAGCAGATAGACCCAGGACAGGACGCCAATCGCTGGGCACACACTCACTCACACAAAAACACTCTATTTGGGGCAATTTGGAGAATTCAATTGACCTTGATCAATGTTTTTGGACTATGGGATGAACCAGGATGGAGAACATGGAAACCCCACTCAGATTGGGATTCAAACCGGGTATCCCTAGTGCTAAGAGGAGAAACCACTGCTAACCACTAAGCCACCATGCCAACACAAATGAAATATCCCATTCATTCATTCCGCTTAATCCTCTACTAGGGTTGCAGAGGGGTTCCCCATGCCCATCCAGGGGAGAATGGACAGGACGCCAATCTATCATTGGGCACTCGCTCACACAGACACACACACAAACACACTCTATATGGGGCAATTTGGAAAAGGAGGAGTGTCTGTGTCTATGGGAAGTACTATATAGTTATTAAACTCCATACTTACTATAGAACTGTAAACTATGGGATGTTGGATGAATGGTGTCTAATATGGTTTCGATTTGAGATCTGCTGATGTTGGTAAAAAGCAAAAGTGACCAATGGGCTTTCCTCTTGTATTTTTATGGGCACATTTCTACACTAACTTCAAGGTGTTGGTTAAGTTCTAGAGTCACGATATACTTTTAAAATTGTCTTACATATAAAGTCAAACTTTGCTTCCAACTCGGAGCCGCTTTAAGCCTTTTCCCAGCATCTTTGAAAATCCTATAAATGGTTCCAGTGTCAGTCTCATGGTGGAACCGGCGTTAGAAGTTTCCACAGATATGGACTGCTTTGTGAATGCATTCACAGATGCAGCCATTAGTGCGCAGGTGGCATTGCTATGTATTTGGTATCGGCTCACTGCTTTGACAAACATTAGGCTGCGGGGAACCGACATTATATTTAGCACTAACACAAACTGTTCCACGTTAAAAAAAACAGTGCCCATTTTTAAAAGACATACTGACATATTTCGTTACGGGCTCAACCTGGAATAACGTTTCTTTTGGACGAGCAATATGTAAGAACTTTACTTACAGCCTGTTCACAGTCCAAAAGCATGGATTCAAGATAAATTGGCCACAGTGAATTCAATCAATGTCAATAAAATTCTCCAAATTGCCCCATACAGAGTGTGTTTGTGTGCGTAAGTGTGACCCCAGTGATAGATTGGCGTCCTGTCCTGGGTGTATCTGCCCAGCGCCCGAAACGTTCTCCCCTGGATGGGCATGGGGAACCCCCCCGCGACCCTAATAGAGGACAAAGCGGAAGATAATAGATGGATGGATGGATGGATGGATGTATATGAGCAATTCACAGTGGCCAATTTACCATGTTTGTGGACAGTGGACACCCAGGACAGGGCGCCAACCTATCACTGGTCACGACTATCTATAGTCTCGTGAATTTTCTTAGAAGCTTTAACCAGAATGAAAAGCCCAAAGGTGGCAGTGCTGGATTTTAACACCAAACTATTTACTAATTAGTTCAGATCCCGAGTCGCTGAACTACCGTCCTGAGCTCACATTGAATTAGCAATATTGCCCGTCTTCACACAGGTCCAATAAGGAGCAATCATCCCTCCAGCAGCTTTGATCATCGGGGATTTTAACACCACGTCGTGACCATCGTTCTTTAATCTACTCATCCTTTCTAGGACTTCATTTGCATATTTTTATTAGAACACATCACTTCGACTGCACACATTTCTTTACTAAAGTGATTCTAACTGGGGGCAGCGTTTGTTATTTCAACTCTGCCGTTTCCATGGAGACTAAGGGACCCTCTGCCATGCTAAATCTTTTCCTTCGGTTCTTTCCCTCTTTCATTCCCCCAGAACATTCACATAACATACACACAAACATGTATTCATCACCTAGATCTCTAACGTTAATCAAATTAAAGGTGAAAATGCTGAATGTCACACTAATTATTGGATTGTTCTGTGTTATTTAAAAATGACTTGAATCTTATAGATGGATTAAAATGATTTGATTTTTGAACCAAACAATGATTCTGGGATATGGTGTAGGTTGTTGCACAGATGATGAAAATGTATGCCATTACTAAGAAGCGCGGGGCGGGGGGGGGGGGTTCCCCATGCCCGTCCAAGAGAGAACGTTTTGGGTGCTGGGCAGATACACCCAGAACAGGGTGCAAATTTGTCACTGTGCAAACTCACTCACACAGAAATACACAAACACACAATATGGGGCAATTTGGAACATTCAATTTACCCTAAAAGCATGGTTTTGTACAGTGAAAGGAAACTGGAGAACATGGAGGAACATGGAAACTCCACCGACATTGCAGTTTGAACCTGGATCCCCAGCACTGAGTGGAAAACATGCTTACCACTAAGCTGTGTGCATGCTAGGGGCATTTAGAGCAGCCAATTTGCATTGAATCAATTTTTTTGGACTTGGAAACTGGAGAACCCTGAGGAAACCCATGTGGACAAGGGGAGAACATGGAAACTCCACCCATATTGTGTGGGCTTTGAACCTGGATCTGAAAGGAGAACATGCTAACCACTAAACCGCCATGCTGCTAGGGGCAATTTAGATTAATTTAGAATTTAAAAAAGCAAATTTATATTAAATGCGTGTTTTTGGATTGTGGGAGGAAACAGGAGAACCCGGAGGAAACCCACATGGACACATCGAGAACATGGAAACTCCACCCAGATTGTGTGGGCTTTGAACCTGGATCCCAGCATGAGATGAGAACATGTTAACCACTAAGCCACCATCATGCTGCTAGGGGCAATTTAGATAGGGGCAATTTACATTGAATCCATGTTTTTGGACTGTGGAAGGAAACCGGAGAACCTGGAGGAAACCTGGGGAGAACATGGAAACTCCACCAAGATTGCGATTTGAACCTGGATCCACAGCACTGAGAGGAGAACATGCTAATGAATACGCCACCGTGCCTCCCCTATATCTTTTTGGTAACTGAAAATTACTGCTAGACCCAGATTTTCACGTCTGAGTTTAATAAACATTACAGGATGACACACTACCCCAGAACTCTATTATATACCACTAAAAGTAAAGTTCAGTACCAACTGACTTCTTAATGATTTTTATTCCACACAACCTCCAACTTCCTCGAGCAATTAGACTGGTTTCCATGCTTATGTAACTGTAATTAATCAGATATCTCAGATCGATAAATGCACTTAGTTCCGTCTTTCACAACACGATCCGGTTAATCTGCAGCCACCGCATTAGTGTTGCTGTAAATGACCAGACCTTCCACCCCACAATGTCACAGGAACCAATAAAACCCCCGGTTCTATCAAAACAGCTATTAGTGCTATTTAATTTTGGCTCCCTGAACAATGTAACCAATTAAACTGCAGATTTCACCTTTTGACACTTTAAACAATTAGACCTCGGCTGCTGACTCTGCACTGAGCCGACTCTCAGCAGTCTGCAGTGTGTTGGGTCCTTAAAAAAGCCCTTTAACCTTGAGTTGCTTGCATAACAAATATATATATATAAGTTATGGACAGCATGGGGGCTTAATGATTAGCATATTCTTCTCTCAGCAGTAGGGATTCCCTGTTCGAACCCCAATCTGGGTGCAGTTTCCATGTTCTCCCCGTGTCTGCCGGTTTCCTCCGGGTTTCTCCAAATTGCCCCATATAGAGAGTGTGTGTGTGTGTGTGTGTGTGTGTGTGTGT
>JAFMOD010001406.1:753242-771895 GCA_019802435.1 Corydoras maculifer
TGTTTTTGGACTGTGGGAGGAAACCGGAGAAAAGCCACTCTGACACTGGGAGAACATGGAAACTGATTGGGATTCAAACCAGGAATCCCTAGAGCTGAGAGGCGAACATGTTAAACACTAAGCCATCGTGCCACCTTCAATTGTTTTTGAGCTCCATTAAAACATTAATTCAATCATTTATTATCTTCTGCTTTATCCTCTACTAGTGTCGTGGGGGGGGGTTCTACATGCCCATCCAGGGGAGAACATTTCGGGCGCTGGGCAGATACACCCAGGACAGGGTGCTGATCCATCACTGATCTACACATTAAAACATTGTCTTTTTTAAAGTGATGCGCACACTGATCAATAATACATTTTGCCGACGACCTTCTCAGAGATGTTAAACATTATGGTTTAAATGATTAATGAGACATTTAGACGGGTTATGTAAATGATTCAGCAGTGGAAAGGTAAGTACTGCTTGTTGGCAGTGTGGGAGTCGTTGGGGGGAAATCCACTTTGAATGTTTTTCGCAGCTCACTCCCTGATTTAGCGCTTTATGCTAAGAATATAATCAGACACAGATTGTGACTAAGCCAAAAACAGCCTCAGGAGGAGCATTTCCTCGCAACGCAGGGGTAAAGCGAATCTCATGCTAATTGCTGTTTACAGTGGGAGGCTTGTTAACCGAAGCTGAGCTGACCCAAATGTGTAGGAGCAAAAAAATCAACAAAAGAAATGCGTTTTTTCCTGATTAGTCTTAATCTGGAAGCTTGAAGGTTTCATTTTCAGGATGAAAAAGCCTGTTTTTAAAACCCAAACTGCTTTTAGCATTCTGTATGATGTGTACATGTGTTCATCCGAGGTATTATTTAACACTATAGACTTGTATTAAAAAAAAACGATGCTAAAAATAAAAATAAATACAAATTAGGGCGGCATGGTGTAGTGTTTAACACGTTCGCCTCTCGGAGCTGGGGATCCAGGTTCGAATCCCAAACTGGGTGGACTCTCCATGTTCTCCCTGTGTCCACGTGGGATTCCTCCGGGTTCTCCGGATTGAGTGAGTGTGTGCCCAGTGATAAATTGGTGTCCTGTCCTGGGTGTATCTGCCCAGCGCCTGAAACTTTCTCCCCTGGATAAGCATGGAAAACCACCCCTCTCCCCCTGCAACACTTGTAGAGGATTAAATGGAAGATAATGAATGAATGAATGAGTATTTTAACACAAACAGGAGTTATGTGATCATCCCTGGGTTTCTTACCAACAACAGGATCCATATTTCTTTTACATTTTAGGTTACACTAATTAATGAGTACCGTGGACAAACCATAAAACCTCATGGGCCATATTACAACACCCTAACCACTAAGCCACCACAGCTGTTATCATGTCCTCTTCATCATTAGATGAATTTTAACATTAAAGATGGTTTTTAATGAGCTCTAATACATTTCCACAGATTTAAAAGGGATTCAAGAATTTAATGAGACCTTATTGTCATTTACATTATGTGGTTTATGAAATGAAAACGAAAATTTCAGATACACAGAGGGCAGGGCGCCAATCTATCACTGGGTACACACACAAACACACTCTTAATGGGGTAATTTGGAGAATTCAAAGGACCTAGATCCATGTTTTTGGACTGTGGAAGGAAAGATAAATATATATATATATATATATATATATATATATACACACATCCATCATCTTCTGCTTCATCCTCTACTACGGTTGCATGGGGGGGGTTCCCCATGCCCATCCAGGGCGCTGGGCAGATACACCCATGACGGGGCGCCAATCTATCACTGGGCACACACATAAATATATATAATATATAAGCATATATAAAATATAGATATAGTGTAGATTCATGTCATCAGAGAGGATGGTTGGCTGCAGTCTGTTAGCAGATCAGGACAGACAGACAGACAGCAGGCTCATGATGCTCACTGACTAAATTAGATCTGACCTCTTTCATCCTGGACATCCACTATTCCAGTCACCTTCCTCTGATGAAAACAACTCAGGATCATCAAAGCCAACACAACTAGACATGCCAACTGAACCAAGATATCTGTGAAACTCATCAATAGGGATCTTACAAGCAAGCAAACCTCCAAATACATGACTAAATAAATACATACCATACATAACTCCTTTAATAACAATTCATGTTCTAATGTTAGGATTCTAAAATACAGCATCAGTCCAAAGTCAGGACAACCGCCCCCTTTGTTTTTAATGTTCTCAGTTCCACTTACTGTAAAGATGGATTTTGCAGTTCTGTAGTCCATCTGTGTGTGTTCTACAGTACATACTGTGTACGTCCCCTTTACTCTGTTCTAATGGTCAGAACCCCAATAGAACCACCACAGAGCAGGGGTTATTTGGTGGGTGCATTATTCCTATCCCAGCAGTGTCACTGAGGTTTTTAAATGAAACTCCAGCAGCACTGCTGCACTAAAACCCCCTCACCACATCAGTGTCACTGCAGAACTGACAATAAACAATTTACCACCCAAATTACACCTGTTCTGTGATGCACCTGACCAAAAGAGAACAAGGAACCAACAGAGGACTCATCTCATCATCAACTGCTTAATCCTCTACTAGGGTCGTGAAGGGGTTCCCAATGTCCATCCATGCCCATTTCAGGGGCTGGGCAGAAACACTCAGGACAGGGCGCCAATGCATTGATGGGCACACACTTCCTAACACATACACACTCTATGGGGGCAATTTACATCTGGATGGAGTTCACCATGTTCTCCACCAAAGAATTTAGAGCAACCATCAATCCATCCATCATCAATCCACCTTCCACTTTATCCTCTAGTAGGGTCGCGGGGGGGGGGGTTCCAATCAATTGCTGAGCATTAGAGCAATCAGTTCAACTTGAATCAATGTTTTTGGACTGTGGATCGGGATTTCAACCTGGATTCCCAGCGCTGAGAGGCAGATGACCCCCTCAAACAGGGGACTAACTCTAATAAGAAAACAGTCTGTAATTGTAAAACTACAAAGTCCATCTATATGGTAAGTGAAGGAAATAGAATAAGAAGGGGGCGTGTCCAAGCTTTTGACTGATACTCCATCCATTCATTATTTTTCACTTTATCCTTTATTAGGATCGCAGTGGGGTTCCCAATGCCCATCCAGGGGAGAACGTTTCGGGCTTTGGGCAGATACACCCAGGACAGGGCGCCAATCTATCACTGGACACACTCATTCACACAGACACACTCTATATGGGGCAATTTGGAGAACCCAATTGACTTGATCTGTGTTTTTGGACCGGTGAGGAACCTGGAGGTAACCCACCGGGATTCCCGGTTCAAATCCCCATCTGGGTGGAGTTCCCATGTTCTCCCCGTGTCTGCGTGGGTTTCCTTTGGGGTCTCAGGTTTCCTCCCACAGTCCAAAAACATGGATCAAGGTCAATTGAGTTCTCCAAATTGCCCCATATAGAGTGAGTCTGTGTAAGTGAGAGTCTGCCCAGTGATAGATTGGCGCCCTGTCCTGGGTGTATCTGCCCAGCGCCTAAAACGTACTCCCCTGGATGGGCATTGGGAACCCCCCTGCAACCCTAGTAGAGGATAAAGCGGAGCATAATGGATGGATGGATTTACACACCATAAAATAAGCTTTAAAGGACAAAAATTAATTATTTTTAAAACGCATTGATACATGAGTGGGTGGCATGGTGGTTAGTTTTTGGACCGGTGAGGAACCTGGAGGAAACCCACGCAGACACGGGGAGAACATGGAAAATCCACCCAGATTGGGATTCGAACCGGGAACCCTAGCGCTAAGAGGCGATTGTGCTAAACACTAAGCCACCGCGCCCCCCCTTTTGACTGATACTGTATGCTGTAATGTCTTAGCGAATTTCTTCCAAGAAAAACTGCGACGCTCAAGTCTGTCCCAAATCACACTATTAAACCCTTGAGCACTATAAAGTAGCCCAGCTGTTCTGTATGTCATCCAGTGTGACTCAGAGGTGTGTGAAGTGTTCTCCAGGGCTTGAGGCAAATCGACTCTGCACACACACATCCTGAGACGTAACACACACCGCTGTGAAGAACATGTCAAATCCAGTTCACTTCTGTAGGACGTTCAACAACGGAGTCTGTCGGCCAAGAACATATAGAACCGAACGTACGAATGAAGCCGTGAAAATCAAAAGTCCCTAAACTAGTGATTTAAAAACAGGACGGCACGGTGGCTTAGTGGTTAGCATGTTCTCCTCTTGACACTATGGATTCCTGGTTCCAATCCCAATCTGGGTGGAGTTCCCATGTTCTCCCCATGTCCGCGTGGGTTTCCTCCGGGTTCTCCGGTTTCCTCCCACAGTCCAAAAACATGGATCAAGTCAATTGAGTTCTCCAAATTGCCCCATATAGAGTGTGTCTGTGTGAGATGGTGTGTGCCCAGAGATGGATTGGCGCCCTGTCCTGGGTGTATCTGCCCAGCACCTGAAACTTTCTCCCGTGGATGGGCATGGGGAACCCCCCCGCGACCCTAGTAGAGGATAAAGCGGAAGATAATGAATGGATGGATTGTGATTAAAAACAAAATGTTACCAGGAGGTTCTTATTGTGAATCATCTGAATGACACTAAGCAGCGGGGTTAGATCACTAATGATACACCATGTAGAACACAATTCGAAATATAATTTACACATCGGGACGGCACGGTGGCTTAGTGGTTAGCATGTTCTCCTCTCAGCACTAGGGATTCCTGGTTCAAATCCCCATCTGGGTGGAGTTCCCATGTTCTCCCCGTGTCTGCGTGGGTTTCCTTTGGGGTCTCAGGTTTCCTCCCACAGTCCAAAAACATGGATCAAGGTCAATTGAGTTCTCCAAATTGCCCCATATAGAGTGTGTCAGTGTGAGTGAGAGTCTGCCCAGTGATAGATTGGCGCCCTGTCCTGGGTGTATCTGCCCAGCACCTAAAACGTACTCCCCTAGATGGGCATTGGGAACCCCCCTGCAACCCTAGTAGAGGATAAAGCGGAGCATAATGGATGGATGGATTTACACACCATAAAATAAGCTTTAAAGGACAAAAATTAATTATTTTTAAAACGCATTGATACATGAGTGGGTGGCATGTTCTCCTTTCAGCACTGAGTGATCCAGGTTCAAATCCCAATCAGGGTGAGGTTTCATTGTTCTCTCTGTGTGGGTTTCCTTAGGGTTCCTCTCACAGTCAGAAACATGGAATTAAGGTAAATTGAATGCTCCAAATTGCCCCATATAGACAGTGTGTCTGTGTGAGTGAGTGTGTGCCCAGTGATAGATTGGTGCCCTGTCCTGGGTGTATCTGCCCAGCGCCTGAAACGTGCTCCCCTGGATGGACGTGTGAACCCCACCCCCCCACCCGCAACCCTAGTTGAGGATTAAGTGGAAGATAATGGATGGATGAATCTGAGTAAACGTTATAGAAACGTTTACTCTGATCTGAAGCAAACACTTAAATAAATGAGCAGCAGAATGACCGCATTAAAGGACGTTCTTAAATATTTATTCAGTTTACTCTAAACTGAACACACTAAACATAAATGAGCATCTGAACTGCACATCTGTCTCTTAGTGCTGGGGATCCAGGTTCGAATCCTGATTTGGGTGGAATTTGCATGTTCTCTCCGTGTCGGCGTGGGTTTTCTCTGGGTTCTCTGGTTTCCTCCCACAGTCCAAAAACATGGAATCAAAGTAAAGTCCATCCACCCCATTATCTTCCGCTTTATCCTCTATTAGGGTAGTGGTGGGGTTCCCCATGCCCATCCAGGAGAGAACGTCTCGTGCTTTGGGCAGATACACCCAGGACAGGACGCCGATCTATCGCTGGGCACACACTCACTCACAAACACACTCTATATGGATAATTCAATTGAATTGATCCATATTTTTGGAATGTAGGAGGAAACCGGAGAACCGGGAGGAAACCAACACGGACACGGGGACAACATGGAAACACCACCCAGATTGGGATTTGAACCGGGAATCCCTAGTACTAAGAGGAGAATGTGCCAACCACTAAGCCCTCATGGTAAAGTGAATGCTGTAAATTTCCCTTATCTAAATTGCCCTATATAGCATATGCGTTTGTGTCTCTGTGTGAATGAGCAATGGATTGGCGCCCTGTCCTGGTATATTCGCCTTGCATTCAAAACTCCCTTCTCACCCAAAGAGAGTTAAGGACCCACCCTGGAGCAATGAGGGTTGAGAGCCTTGCTCAAGAACCCATATTGGTAACTTCAGTGGACCTGGGATTTAAACCCACAACCTTCAGATTGATAGCCCAACATCCTACGCACTGAGCTTAGACCATTGTTGGAATTGGATTCAATAATAATAAGTTTTGGTAACATTTTAAAAATAAATAATAACATAAAACTTTTGACAGAAGGTCAAGCCATTAACAAGTGGAACCATGTGGAATAGTAAAGTTCTTTACTTGAGATCTATTTTAAGGGTGAGACGAAACTCTTACTGCTGCTGCAGTCGTGACCGCTACGAATGTATCAAGGAACCAACACAGAATGCAGAAGAACACAATGTTCTGGAATGCAAGTGCATTTTCCTTAGTGGATGGGTCATTGGTAGGTGAGAAGAATCGTTGGGTACTGCATGTGTGATGGAAGTAGCAAGTGGACAGCGATGAGCATGGGAGCAGTGGGAGTGATGACTCATGGGGATTGGAGACTAAGTTGACATGAAAGACTGTAGGGGCAATTTAGATTGGAATCCCAAACTGGGTGGAGTGTCCATGTTCCGTCTACAGCAAAAAACCTGAATTAATGTGCAACCAATTCACCTTGAATCCTAGTTTTTGGACTGTGGATAGAGATTTGAACCTGGATCCCCAATGCCCAATGTGTGATGGAAGCAGCAAGTGGACAGCGATGAGGAGGGGAGCGGTGGGAGTGCTGACTCATGGGGATTGGAGACTAAGTTGGAATGAAATTGAGGGGAAAATGGAGGAAAATTGCTGCCAAAATACTCTGAAAGCAAACTAACTTTGAAACTAATATTCAATAATTGGACCATCTGGAGAACCCGCAGAGATGTTCAATTCATTTCAGAAGGAACTTGTGTGTTTTCCTAAAACTCGCACAAAATTACAAATCAGTGCCACTGATCTGGGCATTGTCTAAATTTTCTAAAAATGTGTATTTACTTTCTACTACGTTACAGGCTGACTGATTCCACTTCTGTTGGGAAGATGGCATTATGGGTAACAACGTTCCAATATGTGGCATGGTGGCTTAGTAATTAGCATGTTCTCCTCTGGGATCCGGGTTTGAATCCCAATCTAGGAGTTTCTAAGTTCTCCCCGTGTCATGTGGGTTTTCTCCAGGATCTCCGTTTTCCAAAAACATGGATTTAAGGTGAACTGAATGCTCAAAATTGCCCTATATATAGAGTGTGTTTGAGCATGTGTTGTGAGTGTGCCCAGCAAAAAATTGGCGTCCTGTCCTGGGCGGATGTAAAGAGGCCTTAAGGCATTAAGATCACCGAAATCGGAAAAGATAAAGTTCTCTTGTAACATTACATCCATCAATCATTTTCCACTTTATCCTATATTAGGGTCGTGGGGGGGGGTTCCCCATGCCCATCCGGGGGAGAACGTTTCGGGTGTTGGGCGGATCTAATGCTGGGCACACACTTACTTACACGGACATGCACAAAACACACTCTATATGGGGCAATTTGGAGACCTCAATTGACTTGATCCATGTTTTTGGACTGTGGGAGGAAACCGGAGAACCCGGAGGAAACCCACACGGACACGGAGAGAACATGGAAACTCCACCCAGATTGGGATTCGAACCGGGAATCCCTAGCGCTGAGAGGAGAACATGCTAACCACTAAGCCACCGTGCCGCCAGTAACAGTACAATTTACTGTAATTACAATTTGCATACATAAATGTAAGATGTACAGATGGAGTGAATGTGAACGCCGATTAATTTAGACTTACAAGTGTAAGTGTTACACTAACATTTACGTTTGGTTATGTTAGCAGAAGTTTTCATCAAAAACAACTTACATGTGTCTTGACTTGGTTGGGGTCAAATATCCCAACTTACTTGGGGTCAGAGCACAGGGTTGGTACAGCACCCCTGGAGTAATTCTATAAAGTGTATTCTATAAAGGTATATACATATTAAGAAGTTATATACAACGACTTAATGACCGTGAGAAAATGAGTGTTCCGTACTGAGACCAGCTGAGAACCCCTGATATAGAGGAGCACAAAACTTTTTTAAAGCCCCTCAACTTCAGTACATTTAGTACATTCTATATAAAGTTGTTCTACTGTGATGGATGTCCTGATTCCATGTAGCTCTGAATGCTAATGAAAACAGTTCGCTGGAGAGAAACCAAAATCAGTGCTGCTGCTGAAAAGAGGCAGAATATCGAATGATTCGAGATGATTTTGTTGTTTTTTTTTGATGAGACCGGTGATGCAAGCTGACATCCTCTCTCACCTACAGCCAATACCTTGTCATCAGCAAACAGAATCCTGTAAATTGTTTAGAGAAGCATGAAGAGCCTTTCCACACCGCCGTAGGGTTTTTCATCAAAACTGTGACTCACACTGTACACTACTCCAAAAAGTGACTGACGTGACTGATTAGCTCTTTAGTAGAATGGCATTGTGAAGATACTGCGTATACAAGCGGTCATGCATAACTGAGCAAAGAGTAGACACCTAAAAGTAGCGTTGCCAAAATGTGGGATATGCACTGGATGGAACCTGGATTTTTATTGGACTGGCAGTCCTGCAGGATGCCCTCCATGGGCTTATATAGTTTTCCATCAATCCATCCATTATCTTGCACTTTATCCTCTATTAGGGTCGCGGGGGGGTTCCCCATGCCCATCCAGGGGAGCAAGTTTTGGGCGCTGGGCAGATACACCAAAGACAGGGTGCCAATCTCTCACTGGGCACACACGCATTCACACACACACTCACACACACACACACACACACACACACACACACACACACACTATATGGGGCAATTTGGAGAATTCAATTAAACTTGATTCATGTTTTTGGACTGTGGGAGGAAACCAGAGAACCCGGAGGAAACCCACGCAGACACAGGGAGAACATGGAAACTAGACCCTAATTGGGATTCAAAGCAGTAATTCATAGTGTTCTCCCCGTGGGGCGGGGGTTTCTCCCCTGGATGGGCATGGGGCGACCCTTGTAGAGGATAAAGCAGAAGATAATGGATGGATGGATGGATGAATGGATATATATATATATATATATATATATATATATATATATATATATATACACACACATATAAAAATATATACATATACAGTATATATATATATATATATATATATGTGTGTGTGTGCGTGTGTGTGTGTATTTGCAATAGATGCAAATAGCAAAGGACTCGTCAGGTCGTAAAAGCGGTCGTAAATAGATGAGTCTTGAGTGATGATTTAAACTGTACAAGTGAACCCATGTTTCTGATAGCAGGTGGCAGAGTATCTAAAGTAGGGGAGCAGAGCGACTGAAAGCTCTACTCCCCATGGTGGTGAGACGAGCAGGGGGAACATGAAGTTGAATAGAGAAGGAAGATCTGAGCGTGCGAGAGAAGAGCAGTGATGAATACCTGGTCACCTGGTGATTTCTATTGGACTGATGGTGTTGCAGTCCTGCAGGACGCCCTCAATGGACTTATATAGTTTTGAATTGTTAAATCCGGGTCACCTGATCATCACACAATCTGTACATTAGTGTCCTACACTGTTGATGCTTCCCAGCCGCTCAAGGAGGATGAGTCCCCCATCAGAGTATCGGTCCTCACAAGGTTTCTTTCTTAAGATATGAACATAACAGTTTTTTCTTGTGACTGTCACTTCGGCTTGCTCTTTGGGGGTTTAAAGGCTCATAACACTGTAAAGCTGCTTTGTGACACTGTACTATTGTAAAAAAGCACTATATAAATAAATTACACAAGACAAAAGACTCTTCACCAGCAGACCCCCTCCAATCCCACTGACTGCCTTCGTCTTCATACTCCATCACGCAGCCTTCTCCCTTCTGATGCAAATCTTCTGTCCATCAGCATTAGAACCAAGCACCGAAACCTGGAGTGATAGAGCCTTTTCTGTTGCTGCCCCCTCACTTTAGAACGCTCTCCCAAAAGTAATGGGACTGTTCTGATCTGCCGACTTTTGAGTCAATCCTGAAAACCATCTGTTTCAGATCGCTTTTAACCTGTAACTGTTTATTTTACTTCTGTTGTATTATTTATTTCGCTTTTCTTCTAAACTGCATTAATGTTATCTGTTTTACGTGTTTCTACAATTTTATTAATGTTATACTATTTTATTTGTTTGTGAAATGTCTCTGAGGTCACAAAAATGTGCAATATAAATGAAATGTATTATTATTATTATTATTATTATTATTATTATTATTATTATTATTATATCTATAATTTACCCTCACTGTGGTGCTAATTCCCACTATGTGCTATATATATATATATATATATATATATATATATATATATATATATATATACAGTATATATATGTGTGTGTGTGTGTGTGTGTGTGTCTGTACACAATATCTCAATTTATCACGGCTGCTATATTTTATTTTTATTTTCTTTATTGATATTATATTTTTATATTTACATTTTTATTACAGGCTGCTATATTTAATTTTGCATTTAATTTTATTATTATTATTATTTCTTTTTTTTCTAACATAATATTTAAATATAAAATTTGCAGTGAAGAATGCAGTGAAAAAGAATCAGAGCAAACATTTTACTGTAAATATACAATGTCTGCATTCCCTCTGCAGCTGTCTGAATAATACACTAAAGAAAAAGCATAAGATCATATAACTGCACCAGCTTTCTATATTGATGTGTTTTTAGAAAATGCATTATTTTTTCTATGCACGTGTTCTGTTCACAAAAATACAGAATATATTTTATCTCAACTTGTTATTTTCCACTTAATTCTTTATGAGGGTCATGGGAGGGGGGGGTTCTGACCATGCCTATCCAGGGCAGAACGTTTTGGGTGCTGGGCAGATACACCGAGAACAGAGCGCCAATCCATCAGTGTGCACACACTGACTCACAGAGACACAATTTAGATAGGGACCATTCACCCAAAATCCATGTTTTTGGACTGTAGGAGAATACCATAGAACCTGGAGGAACCCCACAAGGACACAGAGAACATGGAAACTCAACCCAGATCAGGATTCGAACCTGAGCGCAGCTATTATTCTGTATGATGCTGACTGCAACCTCAAGAATGTAAACACTTTTATATTATATTATAATGCAGCAGCACACTTATGAGAGTTATATATGAAATATATATATGTATATATATATATATATATATATATATATATATATATATATATATATATATATATATATATATATATATATATAAATATATAAGTATGGGTGGCACAGTGGCTTAGTGGTTAGCATGTCCGCCTCTCAGCGCTAGGGATTCCCGGTTTGAATCCCAATCTGGGTCAAGTTTCCATGTTCTCCTTATGTCCACGTGGGTTTCCTCCGGGTTCTCCAGTTTCCTCCCACAGTCCAAAAACATGGATCAAGGTCAATTGAATTCTCCAAAATCGCCCCATATAGAGTGTGTCTGTGTGATTGTGTGCGTGCCAAGCGATAGATTGGTGTCCTGTCCTGGGTGTATCTGCCCAGCGCCCGAGGCGTTCTCCCCTGGATGGGCATGCGGAACCCCCTGCAACCCTAGTAGAGGATAAAGCGGTAGATGGATAAATATATAAGTACACAAGCAAACCCCCCCCTCCCCCCCGAACCAATCTGCTTTAAAAATCTTCCCATTTGCAAACCAGACATGCCTCCTAAGTACGCTTGATTTGCAAAAAATCCAAAATAAAGCATGCAAGTCGTAAGTAATGACCGTCATCAGTGTTTCTACGCAAACTCACCCAAGAGCATGTTGGAAGCATACAGGTGAAGCGGCGAGCACAGGATAAGTTCCTGGATGTGCCAGATTGAGTCTTAACACGTGAACGGAGTGCCAGACGGCGGGAACAAGTGTAGTCGGAGCTGAAGTCTTCCTCAAAACAATGCCGAGTGCTCGAAAGGAGGGAGTTTGGCAAAGCGAAGGAGTGAGAGAGCGAAACGGCTGTCTGCAGCCGCAAGCCTGCGAGCCACGGTGTGAGCGAAAAAGCCACAGCAGGAAAAAAGTGGGTCAGTCCATCACTGATGTGGCGAGAAGAGCGGGGTGAGAGCCGCGGCTTTGCCTTTCCCTCACGGTGACTGAAGCCGTGGCGAGTACGGCTCGGTCTGCTTTACAAGCCTCGCGCCTCGCTGTGATTCAGCCCGGAGGAATCTGGCTCTCATAAATCAGCAGCGACTCGTGTGATCAACTGGCCACGCAGAGACATGCGCTGAGAGAGCCTCCTAAGTGTGTGTGTGTGGTGGTGTGTGTGTAAGTGTGTGTGTTGAGTGCGAGAGAGAAAAAGTGGTGGAGAGGGTAGGAGTGAAGGAGTGTGAGCGAACGCCGGGGCTGGGGATCTCGCCGCATACCCGTCGCTCACTAGAACGTATTTAGACGTTGGTATCGTTACAGGCGGTTGTAAATGAGGTGAGACGAGAGCTTTCCCAGCACCCCACCCATCACCCCCACCGGAAAGATCTGCGATAAAAAGGCGAGAAGGTCCTCGAGCGAACCGGGCTCAATTGCTCTCCTGGGTGTTTTGTGTAAATCTGGCAATGATTAGAGAGAAAACAGGTGGCATCGAGAATGAGGCGGTTGGAGGTGAAACAGTTCCGTCGCTGTCTTTCAAGAGAACAAATCATCCATCCATCCATTATTTTCTGCTTAATTCTCTACTAGGGTCGCGGTGGGGGGTTCCTCATGCCCATCCAGGGAGAACGTCTCGGGCGCTGGGCAGATACACCCAGGACAGGACGCCAATCTATCACTGATTACGCACTCACTCACACAGACACACTCTATATGGGGCAATTCAGAGCATTTCATTGATCTTGATCCATGTTTTTGGACTGTGGGAGGAAACCGGAGAACCCGGAGGAAACCCACATGGACACGAGGAGAACATGGAAACTCCACCCAGATTTGGATTCAAACCGGAAATCCCTATCGCTGAGAGGTGGAGGAGTTGACCACTACACCACCCTGCCATTATCTCATTATGTTCCACTTAATTCTCTACTAGGGTTGAGGGGGGGTTTCCCCATGTTCATCCAGGGGAGAACGTTTCGGGCGCTGGGCAGATACACCCAGGACAGGGCACCAATCTATTGCTGGGCACACACTCTCTCACAGACACACTCTATATGGGGTAATTTGGAGAATACAATTGACCTTGATCTATGTTTTTGGACTGTGGGAGGAAACCGGAGAATCCGGAGGAAACCCACACGGACACGGGGAGAACATGGAAACTCCACCCAGATTCCACTCACTAGATTTTTCCCTTAAAAATATTAACATAACAGGGAGTTTTTTCTTGCCACTGTTGATTCGGATTGCTCTTTGGGGTTTTAAAGGCTAATAACACTGTAAAGCTGCTTTGTGACAATGTACTATTGTAAAAAGCGCTCTATAAATAAACAGTAAAATTAAAGTTACACCTTTTTCCCATGATTTATTCACAATAATACACAACCTTCGAGTGTCTTATTGCTTTTATAAAACAGTTACAAACACACTATAATAAAAAAAAATCAAGGTTTGATTCATAAATGTCTGTATTAAAAACTAAATTATGAATAGTGTGGTCTTCCGTGACGTAATCTAATCTGGCTTTTAAGTGAACATTGATCACTGAGTAACAGGATTCCGGTTTGGTGCCAGGAATTGCATGGCTGTTTATATGCATCTGTATTTTCATTTATGGTACATGATTTAAAATAATGTATTGTATATCACACAGTTATATGAATGTAAAGCTCTCAGAGGTGTGTGGTGTTGTCAATGATGTCACAGCTGGACAAACCTCAAAGGCAATCAGATTCAGAGGACCAGAGCTACCCGTGTTATAGGTGTGAGTAATTTGCTTTTAAAGGTGTTTTCACTTTACGGGGCAATCCGTATATTCCCCGCTATGCATAACAATATACGTCTGTTCTAGCGGCTCGGCCGAGCACATCAGCAGCTCCATGTTTTCAGGTTCCTTTAGAATGACGGAAATAAAGTTAAAGAGCAAGCGCTGATGATCACATTACATGACAGAACATTTCTGGCTCATTTAATTAGAGCCACGACTTAAGTCCAAGAACATGAGAACACCCAGCTTGGAACTCTAACGGTTCACAAAGGTCTGCTCCATGACAACAGCTGGGACAGGGTGGAGAGACGAAGGGTGAGAAAGATATTCCACCCAAATAGATGTCAAATACACTGTTTCCAAGATACCACACAAGAACCATTCTAAAGCAATATGATGTAAAACTACATGAAAAATACCCAGAACTACACCAAACTGTTTCATAAGTCTGGCTCTGTTGTAAAGTCAGAAAAAAATACCTGGCTCACGTTCTCTGCTCTAATTAACCCCAAAGGTGCCCATTGTAGGTTGCGGTGAGTTCTTTCACACTAAAATTAACGAGCTGGACTTTGCTTTGTGCACTGGACCACAGTCTAGGGCTGAGACAGTGAACATCCTTCCCAAAGGTTAAGATTTAAGTGTCTAATCTTACAAAGGGTGTGTTCTAATCTTTCACCACTAGGTACTTGGTGGCAAAGTTCATCCATCCATCCATCCATCCATCCATTATCTTCCGCTTTATCCTCTATTAGGGTCGCGGGGGGGTTTCCCATGCCCATCCAGGGGAGAACGTTTAGGGTGCTGGGCAGATACACCCAGGACAGGGCGCCAATCTAATGCTGGGCACACACTCACTCACACATACACACTCTATATGGGGCAATTTGGAGAATTCAATTAACCTTGATCCATATTTTTGGACTGTGGGAGGAAACCGGAGAACCCAGAGGAAACATGGGGAGACACGGGGAGAACATGGAAACTCCACCCAGATTGGGATTCGAATCGGGAATCCCTACTGCTGAGAGGAGAACATGCTAACCACTAAGTCACCATGCGGCCCTGCATAGTCCATCCAACCATCCATCCATCCATCCATTATCTACATTACATTTACATTTAGTCCTTTAGCAGACGCTTTTATCCAAAGCGACTTACAAATGAGATCGTCACAAGTCAGTAACTATAATGAAAACCAGCTACACTGGAATTATCAAAGCTGATTATTATCTGATCCTGCCCCCCCCCCCTTTTATTTTTATTTTACATTATTCTACAACAGGTATTTGTTGAAAAGATGTGTCTTCAGTAATAATCTAGCACCTATCCGAGTCCGGATCGCGAGGGCATCAACCTAAGCAAAGAATCCCTGACGTCCCTATCCCCAGCTTCCTCTTCCAGCTCCGAGGCGTTCCCAGTCCAATCAGGGGACATAGTCTCTCCACCTTTTCCTGGGTTTTCCCTTGGATCTTTCCCCGGCTCAGCATGCCCAGAACACCCCAAAAGGGAGGCGATCAGGAATAAGAACCAGATGCCTGAACCACCTCAGCTGGTTCCTCTCGAACGTGGAGGAGCAGTGGCTGTACTCCGAGCCCCTGCCGAATGCCCAAACTCCTTGCCTTTTCTCTAAGGGAGAGCTCAGCCACTCAGTGGAGAGAACTCATTTCAGTGGTGGCATAGTTATTGAGTGGATGAACCTACTTTGCTAAATAATTAGGTGTCTTAAAGGCAGGAAAAACACAAGAATTGTTATTACTAATACGTTTTTATAAGTGTGTGTGTGTGTGTGTGTGTGTGTGTGTGTGTGTGTGTGTGTATGTGTGTGTGGTCATTTAGCATAAGTTTTTATCCCAAGCGACGTACAAAGCAAGCACAGGGTTGACCACAGCATCCCTGGAGCAATGAAGGTTAAGGGTCTTGCTCAAGAACCCACATTGGTACACACATCAGTGAACCTGAGATTTGGACACCCAACCTTCAGACCCCGTACCTGTCCTCTCCATTCATTCATTTAATTAACCCACACAATTTACCTTGAATCCATGTTTTTGGACTGTGGGAGGAAACCGGAGAACCCAGAGGAAACCGCACCATAACATCCTATCACATTCGCTTAAGTCAATTTCCTTAGACACGGTCACCTTAATATTCACTTAAGTCGCTTTACTCAGACACATAGGCAACTTAACGTCATATTGCATTCACATATTGCATTCACATATCTTTAATATCATATCTCATTAGCTTAAGTCACCATAACATTCTATCGCATTCGCACAATTCATTTTACTCAGAGACATAGGCACCTTAATATCATATTACATTCATATGTGTACTTAGATATATAACTTACTTTAATATTATATCTATCACCTTACCATCATATTGCATTCACACAAGTTACTTTCCTCAGATACACAGTCCCTTAAATATCATATCTCATTTGCTTAAGTCACCTAACTCAGACACGTTAACATCCCATCACTTTCACTTAAGTTATTTTACTTAGTCATGGTCACCTTAACAGCTCTACTCAGACACATATGAAACTTAACATCATTTTGCATTCGCACATGTCACTTTATTCAGAAATGTAGTCCCTTTAATATCATATCTCATTAGCTTAAGTCACCATAACATCCTATCACATTTATATGTGTACTTAGATATATAACTCACTTTAATATTATATCTATCACCTTACCATCATATTGCATTCACACAAGTTACTTTCCTCAGATACACAGTCCCTTAAATATCATATCTCATTTGCTTAAGTCACCTAACTCAGACACGTTAACATCCCATCACTTTCACTTAAGTTATTTTACTTAGTCATGGTCACCTTAACAGTCGCTCTACTCAGACACATATGAAACTTAACATCATTTTGCATTCGCACATGTCACTTTATTCAGAAATGTAGTCCCTTTAATATCATATCTCATTAGCTTAAGTCACCATAACATCCTATCACATTTATATGTGTACTTATATATATATATATATAACTCACTTTAATATTATATCTATCACCTTAACATCATATTGCATTCACACAAGTTACTTTCCTCAGATCCATTTAGTATTATATTGCATTTGCTTAAGTCACTTTACTAAGACACGGTCACCTTAACATAAAAACGCATTTGCACATGTCATTTTTCTCAGCGACATAGGCATCATAGCAAAATAAAATCGCATTTATATTGTGGCAGTGACGAAGAACTCACACGAAGTCGGGATGCCATTTCACAGTCAACAGGATTTATAAACAAGCACGTTTCTTTAGAACTCAGAAAACTCCAACAACAACAACGCAGACACCTTTATATCCCTACCAACCAAAGAACCCCGGGAAAACCCATGTGTATGTGTGTATATATATATATACATACATACATACATACATATATATATATATAAACCTACATGTATCTATATCTATCTATCTATCTATCTATGTATATATATATATATATATATATATATATATATATATATATATATATATATATATATATATATATATAAATATATACACACACACTATATATATACAATATATATATTCATTCATTCATTCATTATCTCCCGCTTATCCTCTATTAGGGTCGCGGTGGGGTTCCCCATGCCCATCCAGGGGAGAACGTCTCGGGCGCTGGGCAGATAGACCCAGGACAGGGCGCCAATCCATCGCTGGGCACTCACTCACACATACACACTCTAAATTGGGCAATTTTGAGAATTCAATTAACTTGATCCATGTTTTTGGACTGTGGGAGGAAACCGGAGAACCCGGAGGAAACCCATGCAGACACGGGGAGAACATGGAAACTCCACCCAGATGGGGATTCGAACCGGGAATCCCTAGCGCTGAGAGGCGAACGTGCTAACCACTAAGCCACCGTGCCGCCCGTATGTATATATATATATATATGTATATATATATATATATATATATATATATATATATAAATATTATATTGCGCTTATATCTATTGCTACACAGTATACTTAGATATATAACTTACATTAAATATTATATCTATCACCTTAACATCATATTGCATTCGCAAATTGCACTCTGAGACATGGGAACCTTCGCATCATATCTCATTGCACTGCATTCATTGGTTAAAGGCACATTAAACCTTTTACATTATTGTTTTTTTTTATATTTCTTTATTTCTATGTCTTTTTTTATTAGTTTCTTTTCCTTTGATAGAATTTTTCAAATTAAATTATAAATTGTAATTCTATTCTTTTTTTATGTACTTGGGACTACAGTCACTTTTTCATTTCATTGTACATTTGTATCTGCTTCAAATTTCTATGTGACGGATGAATCGGAATCTGACTCATATCGCCGGAGTCCTTGGTTCCATCATGGACTGCCACCGTGATATTGACCTTTTCTCTTGGAATGACGATTCGGCGTCGGCCGATTTACAATTCTCTGAGCGGCGTCCTGACCGTCATGCCAAATATTCTCAAGCCCCGCGGTCAAGAAGGGTATGTGCCCGATCCACCACGCGAGCTGATGAAATAATTGATGTCGACGGGGCAGAGCCAAATCCAA
>JAFMOD010001406.1:780799-800640 GCA_019802435.1 Corydoras maculifer
AGGTGCAGGACAGCTGCTTAATCTCAGCATGATGTTCCCAGCTGGGAGCAGAACTGAAACGCAACACCACAAGGGACCAGACACATTGGGAGAGAAAGAGGCAATGGTGCTGATGACAGGGGTAATGACAGGGTCGCTGAATTGCTGCACTTGTAGCAGATATAGAATCAATAATGTTGTCACATGTCCCATAGGTCTGCCTTTGAAGTAACCTTTACAGCTGTGCTGGGTTCTAAATCTGATATAACTCAAATTAAATGTGGCATTTTAGGGCGGCACGGAGTTGGTTCAAATCCCAATCTGGGTGGAGTTTCCATGTTCTCCCCGTGTCAGAGTGCGTTTCCTCCGGGTTCTCTGGTTTCCTCCCACAGTCCAAAAACATGGATCAAGATCAATTCAATTCTCCAAATTGCCCCATATAGAGTGTGTTTGTGTGAGTGTGTGTGTGTGTCTGCGTGAGAGCCCAGGTTTAAATCCCGATTAGGGTAGAGTTTTCATGTTCTTCCCGTGACCGTGTGGGTTTCCTCCAGGTTCTCCGGTTTCCTCCCACAGTCCAAAAACATGGATCAAGATCAATTCAATTCTCCAAATTGCCCCATATAGAGTGTGTCTGTGTGAGTAAGTGTGTGCCCAGTAAAACAATGGCGCCCTGTCCTGGGTGTATCTGCCCAACGCCCGAAACATTCATCCCTGGATCGGCATGGATAACCCCCCCCCCCCCACGAACCTAGTACAGGTTCGAATCTGGGTGGAGTTTCCATGTTCTCCCCGTGTCCATGTGGGTTTCCTCCGGGTTCTTCGGTTTACTCCAACAGTCCAAAAACATGGATCAAGGTCAATTAAATTCTCTAAATGGCCCCATATAGAGTGTGTCTGTGTGAGTGAGTGTGTGCCTAGCGATAGATAGGCGCCCTGTCCTGGGTGTATCTGCCCAGCGCCCGAAACGTTCTCCCCTGGATGGGTATGGGTAACCCCCCTGAACCTAATAGAGGATAAAGTGGAAGATGATGGATGGATCGATAAATGTGTCATTTTGGTTATGTAGGTGCTGGAAGTCTTGTGTTCTCACTTCCTGTAAAGAAGAGGAAAATCACTCACTAAGTCATGATAATGAGCAAGTTTCCAAACTCATGGCGCGATGCTTGAGAGGGTAAATTGGTTCTCATATCCGATATTCACCCCACATTTTAACCACTGGTGCAAAAACGCATTCTCTTATTGCAGGCCTGGCGGTGACCTCGTCAGCCTCGTCAGCCTCGTCGGCAGCAATAACAGAACCGACTTTCCATATTGACACAAGAAATGCAATAACGCTGGGCAATAACACACGCAGTGAACCATCAAGCTCTGCATGAAAATCCTCACTTCATTTAAACAAACGTTATCAACAACGAACTGAAACAACCAAACATTTACGCTTTAATTACCCATGTGAGGCGAGCAGAGAAAGATCATCTGTTTCGGGAGAAAAACTAGGGGCCAAATGCCAAAATACAGGAAATAAATCACGTCCAATGATTGTTAGGACGAATTTACAATAGTCCGAGAGCAGAATTTCTGTCTGTTGCTTTTTTGACAGGTTGTTGATGTAACGTTAACGAAGCAAAAAGCAATAACGATCGTAAACGAAGGGAAACCTGGAATCTTTTTCCCAAATAAAAATACGTGTCTGCTGTCAGGATCACATCTTTAAAAGGCATCAATGTTCTCATCTCATCTCATCATCGTCCACTAAACCCTCTATTAGGTTCCCCATGCCCATCCAGAGGAGAATGTTTAGGGTGCTGGGCAAATACACCCAGGACAGGGTGCCAATCTATTAATGGATGTACTCACTCACCTAGAGACACACTATATGGGGCAATTTGGAGTGTTCAATTTACCTTAAATCCATATGGGAGGAAACCGGAGAACCTGGAGGAAACCCACTTGGACACGGGGAAAACAAACTTCACCCAGATTGGGATTCAAACCTGGATCCCCAGCACTTAGAGGAGAACGTGCTTACTAAAGAGCCAACTTGCCCCCCCTCCCCCCCCATTAGAAATGTGGCTGGTGGCTTAGAACTTAGCATGTTCTCCTCTCAGCGCTAGGGATTCCAGGTTCGAATCCCAATCTGGGTGGCATCTCCATGTTCTCCCCGTGTCCGCGTGGGTTTCCTCTAGGTTCTCCGGTTTCCTCCCACAGTCCAAAAACATGGATTCAAGCTAAATTAAATGCTCGAAATTGCCCCTATACAGTGTGTGTCTGTGTGAGTGTGCTCAGCGCCTAAAATGTTCTCCTCTGTCTGGGCATTGGGAACCCCCCGCGACCCTAGTAGAGGATTAAGCTGAAGATAAATGATAAATGGATAATGTCACAAACGTTGGCGTAGTGGTTAGCATGTTCTCCTCTTATTACTGGGCATTCCAGGTTGGAATACCAATCTGGGTGAAGTTTCCATGTTCTCCCCTTGTCCGCGTGGGTTTCCTCCGGGTTCTCCGGTTTCCTCCCACAGTCCAAAAACATGGATCAAGGTCAATTGACTTCTCCAAATTGCCCCATATAGAGTGTGTGTGTGTGAGTGAGTGTGTGCCCAGTGATCGATTGGCATCCTGTCCTGGGTGTATCTGCCCATCACCTGAAACGTTCTCACCTGGATGGGTATGAGGAACCCCCCCGCGACCCTAGTAGAGGATAAAGCAGAAGACAACTGATGGATGGATGGATAGATGGATGCAGAAGACCTTTCTATTGGCCAGGCAGAGTACATTGGACAGTCTGTGAAAGCACCCAGCCAGTTGTACTTACTCTGAGCGTCTTGCTGAGCTGTGGGGAATAACTGTTTGTTCAGCTCGAGCAAACTCATCAGGGGCACGATATGCTCATCCAAAAAACATGACAGAACATCCACTTCAAAATCAAATCTCATCATCCGCAGTAGGCAAGAATGATCCAATGGAATCTTAAACCCATATAGCCATGCATCCCGCACAGTTCCGCACCGCGCCCAGGCCTGGGGGATGTGGAAGAAATTACAATATGCTAATCTGCCCGGGCGCAAGTCAGCGACGGACAATAATAAAGCAGTCAAGCAGGCAGGACGTGACGGAACTGCCCATGCAGTGCTTTCTGCCAGACGAGGCGGCGGCGATGTGGGATTACCTACTTCCACTTGGATAGATGACGCGAGCATATCTTCCCATTCTTCGTCTTAAGAGGCTGAATGTTTTCAATAAAATACAGGAGCCAAGAAAAAGCTCAGGGAACGACCTAAGATGCCCTCCACTTGCCTCATCAATCACGGTCGTAAAGTCAAGTGCGATTAGGAGCACAATCCAGAAAATTGTCACCATTAAAAGGGCTCAGTGTGGATAAAATTGAGATGGACGTGTAGGAATGAGTGAGGCCGGTAATAAAGATATGCTTCCCTTTTAAAGGAAAATGTTGCCTCCTGACCTTTATTTAACGCAATGTGGTTACCAGATGAAGAAAACGGCACATTAAATACGTCGCTGGTCAATGGAACAATCGGGTCAGCGCGAATAAAACTGCGTTCTATAAGAACTTTTTTTAAAATGGTAGAATGGGTTCTCTTAGTGCTGAGGATCCAGGTTTGAATCCCAATCTGGGTGGAGTTTCCATGTTCTCCCCGTGTCTGCTCCGGTTTNCCTCCTGACCTTTATTTAACGCAATGTGGTTACCAGATGAAGAAAACGGCACATTAAATACGTCGCTGGTCAATGGAACAATCGGGTCAGCGCGAATAAAACTGCGTTCTATAAGAACTTTTTTTAAAATGGTAGAATGGGTTCTCTTAGTGCTGAGGATCCAGGTTTGAATCCCAATCTGGGTGGAGTTTCCATGTTCTCCCCGTGTCTGCTCCGGTTTTCTCCCACATTCCAAAAATACGTATTCAAGGCAAATTGAATGCTCTAAATTGCCCCATATAGAGAAATATTGGCGCCCTGTCCTGCGTGTATCTGCCCAGCGCCTGAAATGTTCTCCCCTTGATGGGCATGAGGAATGGGTGGAGTTTCCATGTTCTCCCCGTTTCTGCTCAGGTTTCCTCCCACAGTCCAAAAACATGGGTTAAGGTTAATTGAATGCTCCGATTGCCCCATGTAGAGTGTGTCTGTGTGAATCTATGTGATTAAGTGTATCCAGCGAAAGAGTGGTGCCCTCTCCTGGGTGTATCTGCCCAGCGCCCGAAACGTTCTACCCTGGATGGGCATGGGGGAAACCCCCCTACAACCCTACTATAGGATTAAGTGGAAAATAATGAAAGAATAAATAAATATTGTGTCATAACCGTTGAAGTGGTGGTTAGCATGTTCTTCTCTCAGCGCTGAGGATCCAGATTTGAATCTTAATCCAGGTGCAGTTTCCACATTCTACCTGTGTCTGCTCCGAGTTCCTCCCACAGTCTAAAAACATGAATAATGGTCAAATGAATGCTCCGAATTGACCCCTATTAAGTGAGAGTGAGTGCGTGCCCAGCGATAGATAGGTGCTCTGTCCTGGGTGTATCTGCCCAGCGTCTAAAATGTTCTCCCCTGGATGGGCAGGAGGAACATTTAGTCATTTAGTGGAGGCTTTTATCCAAAGCGACTTACAGATAAGAAAACAACACAATTCAGTAGTTAAAGAAAACTAAGATATACTGTAGAATTATCAAACCTGATCGGCATATTTGGGGCAGTCATGGGCTTGTGGTTAAGGAATCAGCCTTGTGACCTCCAAAAAAAAGGTCTCCGTTTGGATTCCCAGTCCCACCAAGTACTATGGCTGAAGTGCCCTCGGGCAAGGCACCTAGCCCCAATTGCTCCCCGGGCGCCGTATACAAGGCTGCCCACCAATCCGAGCACCTGTGCTCACTTCACCAGTGTGTGTACATGTGTGTGTTTTTGGATGGGTTAAATGTGGAGAACAAATTCCTCCCCATGCATTTTCTCCAGGTTCTCCGGTATACCCCGTATATATGTGCACGTATTCTATGAATATAGTCTGTAAAGCCACGTTGGCAAAACCAAATAATGCAACCAAGAACTAAGATGCTGAGGCTGGAATGAAGCGATGGTGCAGACGCAGAGATTGAGATGTGATATTGAGGAAAACGAGCTGTGGAGGATTAAGCTATTAGAGAGGCTGGAACAAAGTTACGGAACAAAGGCTGAGAATAAGCCCCAGTTTATAAAATAGGAGAGATAGGATTAAAGAACAGAGCAGATGCCAGAATAAAGCTACGGTGTGAAAGCTTGAATTAAGATAGAGTGCAAGAGAAAAAAACTCAGCCATGATATAGAGGCCAAGAGGGAAAGTACTACACAGAAGCTAGAATAGAGCTAGAACCCAACAAAAGGAACCAAACGCCCCATCAGGTCAAAAGGTGAAGGTAGAAAAATTCACAGAAAGGAAAAATGAGATTAAATTGCCCCAAAAAGTGTGTGTTTGTGTGTGTATGTGTGAGAGTGTGCCCAGGGATAGATTGGCACCCTGCCCTTGGTGTATCGTCCCAGAGGATCCACTGGATGTGCATGAGGAACCCCCCAGAAACCCATGAAGATAATTGAGTGAAAGATAATGAATGAATGATAAAACTGAGGGGGAAAAATACTCTCTGTTTCTACTGACAACACTACACACAATTTGAACTACAGTGCTGGTAGAGAGTTAGGAGAGGCTCCACTTATTGTCCATGTTCTCAGTTCCACCTCCTGTAAAGATGGACTTTGTAGTTCTCCAATTCCAGACTGTAGTCCATCTGTGTGTGTTCTACAGTACATAGTGTGTACGTCCCCTTTACTCTGTTCTAATGGTCAGAACCCCAATAGTACCACCCAGGGATTATTTGGTGGGTGTATTATTCCTATCCCAGCAGTGTCACTGAGGTATTTAAATGAAACTTCAGCAGCACTGCTGCACTGAAACCCCCTCACCACATCAGTGTCACTGCAGAACTGACAATAAACAATCCACCACCCTAACTACACCTGATTTGTGATGCTCCTGACCAATAGAGAACAAAGAGCCAACAGGGGACTAACAACAACAAGAACACAGATAGACTACAGTCTGTATACATATATATATATATATATATATATATATATATATATATATATATATATATATATATATATATATATATATATATATATATATATATATATATATATATATATATATGTGGGCGGCACGGTGGCTTAGTGGTTAGCACGTTCGCCTCTCAGCACTTGGGATTCCCGGTTCAAATTCCCATCTGGTTGGAGTTTCCATGTTCTCTCCGTGTCTGCGTGGGTTTCCTCTGGGTTCTCTGGTTTCCTTCCACAGTCCAAAAACATGGATCAAGTCAATTAAATTCTCAAAATTGCCCCCTATAGAGTGTGTCTGTGTGAGTGAGTGTGCGTCCAGTGATAGATTGGCGCCCTGTCCTGGGTCTATCTGCCCAGCGCCCGAGACGTTCTCCCCTGGATGGGCATGGGGAACCCCTAATAGAGGATAAGCAGGAGATAATGAATTAATGAATATATATATATATATATATATATATATATATATATATATATATATATATATATATATATATGTGTGTGTGTGTGTGTGTGTGTGTGTGTAATAAAGTAAAATAAAGCAATGAATGTTAAGGGCCTTGCTTAATGGGGTTTACATTAGCAAACATAATTATGCTGGGGGTAACTAGGATGCCACACCCATCTCTCCGCTACACACAAGACAAAACTTAAGGTATCCAGCCTACATCAGCTAAATACCTAAATCAATAGAGAACAGAGAATCAAAGACACAGATGGACTACAGTCTGTAATTGTAAAACTACAAAGTCCATCTATATGATAAGTGGAGGAAATAGAGAATGGAGCAAGAAGGGGCGTGTCCAAACTGTTCAAATTGTATCAGTGGAGGTGTAAAGGGTGGAATAAATTTAACCAGCGGGAGGCATCAGTAGCTCTGAAACATCACAGTAAAAAATGCTTTCTGGTTTAAAGCATAAAAATGAAAAGCAGAACTGAGCCACAGAGCAATTCTAAAGTCATTTTCTTTGATGTTTATACAGGTGTCTGCAGTCGGCCTTGAGCGCTGCGCTGGAGAGTGACAAAAGATAAAGATAAGACCGTGCTTCTAATTTTACCCTGGAATATCCAGTTATATTTTTAAAACCAAACTTCAAACACACAGCGCTTAAAATAAGGTCATTTATTTCAATACTGACTATTTATACTGTACGTTGATTCAGGTGTTCACTGTGCAATGAGAAACTTTACTGCTCGCTCGCTTTCTCATGAAAACTGTGGACTCTTTATAAGTAACGTTGATTCGTCCATTATCTTCCACTTTATCCTCTATTACAGTCGGGGGGAGGTGGGGGGGTTCCCCTACGCCCATCCAGGGGAGAACGTTTCGGGCGCTGAGCAAATACACCCAGGACAGGGCACCAATCTATCACTGGGTACACTCATTCACACAGACAAACATATGGGGCAATCTAGACATTGACATGACCTTAAATCCATGTTTTTGGACTGTGGGAAGACACTGAAAAAATCTAAGGACACTCCACCCAGATTGGGATTCGAACTTGGATCCAAGCGCTGAGAGGAGAACATGCTTAACCACTACACCAGCATGCCACACTTATAAATAACATATAATAAGACGATGAAGTGCTCAGCGTCAGTAAGTTAATTTTAAAAACGACTGCTGTGTGATTTGTATCTTCTTGGTTTTCTTTGTTGGTTTATCATCATAGATTTAACATTTTGTCTCATTTCATTATCTTCTGCTTTATCATCTATCAGGGTCATGGGGCGTTCCATGCCCATCCAGAGGAGAACGTTTTGAGACTGAGCATATACACCCAGGACAGGGCACCAATTCATAGCTGTGCACACATGCATAGACACACACAAACACACGCTATATAAGGGCAATTTAGAGCAGCCAATTTACCTTGAATCCATGTTTTTAAACTGAAGAACCCAGAGAATCCTATATATATATATATATATATATATATATATATATATATATATATATTCATTCATTCATTATCTCCCGCTTTATCCTCTATTAGGGTCGCGGGGGGGTTCCCCATGCCCATCCAGGGGAGAACATCTCGGGCGCTGGGCAGATAGACCCAGGACAGGGCGCCAATCCATCGCTGGGCACACACTAACTCACACAGTCACACTATAAACGGGGCAATTTTTGAGTATTCAATTAACTTGATCCATGTTTTTGGACTGTGGGAGGAAACCAGAGAACCCGGAGGAAACCCACGCAGACACGGGGAGAACATGGAAACTCCACCCAGATGGGGATTCGAACCGGGAATCCCTAGCGCTGAGAGGCGAACGTGCTAACCACTAAGCCACCGTGCCGCCTATATATATATATATATATATATATACACACACACACACACACATATATATATATGGCGGCACGTTGGCTTAGTGGTAAGCATGTTCTCCTTTCAGCGCTTGGAATTCCTGGTTTGATTCTGGGTGGAGTTTCCATGTTCTCCCTGTGTCCGCGTGGGTTTGCTCCGGGTTTTCCAGTTTTCTCACACAGTCCAAAAAAACATGGATTCAAGGTCAATTGAATTCTCCAAATTGCCCCATATAGAGTGTGTTTGTGTGTGTGTGTCCGTGTGCCCAGCGATACATTGGCGCCCTGTCCTGGGTGTATCTGCCCAGCGCCTGAAACCCCCCCCCAACCCTAGTACAGGTCTAAAGCGGAAGATAATGGATGGATGGAATTTAATACTTGAGCCACAAACAGATTTAGATTTAGACTACAGGCTGCTCTGGAACCAAATACAGTTCTACCAGCAGAAGCATTTAATGCTCAATTACTTTGTTGAAAATGCAAATCAGTCTTGAGTCGCAGAATAAATGTCCCGACACATTTTAAAAAGCAGCAATATGTAAAACTCAATCAGCATAGCTAAAAGCAGCCGACTTTACATAGTGCACAGGAGCCCTGGGGCAACGGTCCCATAAATAACTCCCCCTTTAGAACAGCCGAGATCAAACCAAGAGCTCAGTGCTGTACAAAGTTCGTTTTTTTGGCTTGTTACCAAATGAGCTGTGACTCGGTGTTGGTATATTTTAGCAATTTCTTCAGGAAATCTAATTTTCAATTTCTGAAAGATAGCTGGGAAAGGTTTTAGCACAATGCTAACCTGCCTGAGCATGACGCTAGCACTTTAGCTACAGTTAGCACTGAAAGAGTTGGAAGCGAAAACAAACAATTATTAGCATGAAAGTTAATTCCAACTAGTAGTGGAATAAAGTATTAAGGCTTTATTTTAGTGATCTTTAATATACCACGGCGGCACGGTAGCTTAGTGATTAGTATGTTCTCCTCTCAGCGCTGGGGATCCAGGTTCGAATCCCAATCTGGGTGGAGTTACCATGTTCTCCCCATGTCCATGTGGGTTTTCTCCGGGTTCTCAGGTTCCTCCCACAGTCTAAAAATATGTATTCAAGGTTAATTGGCTTCTCTAAATTGCCCCTATATGGTGTGTGTGGAGTGTCCAAAAATGGATTGGCAACTCTGGTTTGAATCCCGATCTGGATGGAGTTTCCATGTTCTCCCAGTGTCCACATGGTTTTCCTCCGTGCCAACATGGATTCAAGGTGATTTGACTTCTCTAGCATGGCTTAGCATGTTCTCCTCTCAGCACTCGCTGGGGATCCAGGTTCGAATCCCAATCTGAATGGAGATTCCATGTTTTCCCCGTGTCCATGTGGGTTTTCTCTGGGTTCTCTGGCTTCGTCCCATAGTCAAAAAATATGTATTGAAAATGAATTTTCTAAATTGCCCCTATATAGTGTGTGTGAGTTTGTGCCCAGAGATGGCGATCCAGGTTCAAATCCCAATCTGAGTAGAGTTTCCATGTTCTATCAGAGTCCACATGGGTTTCCACTGGGTTCTCCGGTTTCCTTCCAGAGTCCAAAAACATGGATTAAGATAAATTGGCTGCTCTAAATTGCCCCATATACAGTGTGTCTGTGTGGATGTCTGTCTGAGTAAGTGTGCCCAGCCACAGATTTGCGCCGTGTCCTGGGCCTGATGCTATTTAAACTACAAAGGCACAAGGCATGAAAATAGACTGTTGGTGGGATGTAAGATAGCCATGAGCATTGCAACGCTCCTTAGTCTTAGTCCCCTTGTCTTGTAGCAGATGATTTTTAGAGGCACAATGGAAAATTGAGTAAAATAAATCAAATTCAGTGACTTTGCTTTTGCAAACCTTTAGAAGTGAAATGGATGGTGCAGAACCGAGCACATTGATGCTTAGAGTTTTGTTTTCTGTCATGCTAAGACGTCTGAGAGGCTTCTCGTAAATGCACATAAAGGTTATGTACAATCTAAATGTTCTATCTGTTTATATTAAGTGTTTTTTCCCCAGTAACGCACCACATAAAGCCAAAAGTGCAAGCTCGGTATTACGAGTGTGCACACTCTCACACAACCAACAATGTGTTGAGCTCTTATTCCATTCATAAGATATGCTTGGGGACCGTGGGGGTAAAATAAGGCAAGAAATGTATCCAAATAGATTGACTCACTGGCCAGAATGCATTTTCTTATTCTTCCAGCTGTTTCCATTAGGGGATGCCACAGCGGGACGATTTGCATATTCAACCTGGCACAGTTTTACACCAGATGCCCTACTACTTATCCAAGACTGGGACCAGCACATAGTACAAAATGCACGGATTCTTACACTCTTAACGGCTAGGTCACAGGGGTGTCGTAGAAAACCAGAAAAAACCCACAAACACTAAGGTTTGTTTGTTTGACTGATTGTGTTTTACGCCATTTCAGCACATTTAACGGCGATGCATGGGCTGTGTGTCCTACAAAAATATTTCCTGTCTTTACCCAATTTAGAAATCGAACACGGGATCTTCTTGTTGTGAGGTACCTAAAGTGCTATGTCTTATGCCACTGTGCCACCCTATTAACCAATATCTAATTATTTATAATAAAATAATTATCAGGGCTCATTGGTTAGCATGTTCGCCTCTCAGCGCTGGGGATGCAGGTTCGAATCCCGATCTGGGTGAAGTTTCCATGTTCTTCCTGTGTTTGTGTGGGTTTTCACACATCCAGTTCAAAATAGATGGATTCAAGGTGAATTGGCTTCTCTAAATTGCCCCATATAGTGTATGTGTAAGTGTGTGCCTAGAGATGGATTGGCAATCCAGGTTCGAATTCTAATCTGGGTGGAGTTTCCATGTTCTCTACGTGACTGCATGGGTTTTCTCCAGGTTCTCCGGTTTCCCACAATCAAAAAAACATGTATTTCAGATAAAATGAACGCTCTAAATTGCCCCTATATAGTGTGTGTTTATGTGAGTGTGCCCAGAGATGGATTTGCGAACCAGATTTGAATCCTGGATCTGGATGCAATTTCCATGTTCTCCCCGTGTCCATGTGGGTTTTCTCCAGGTTCTCCAGTTTCCCACAGTCCAAAAATATGAATTAAAGGTAAATTGGCTTCTCTAAATTGCCCCATATAGTGGTGTGTGTGTTTGTACCCAGTGATAGATTGGCGTGTATCTGCCCAGCACCCAAAACGTTCTCTGCTGGATGGGCATGGGGAAACCCCCCCTCCCCCCCGCGACCCTAGTAATGGATTAAGTGGAAGATGATGATGATGATGAATGAATGAATGAATGAGTGGGTGGCAGGGGTGAGTACGTTCACCACTCAGCACTGAGGATCCAGGATTATATCCCAATCCCAGTGTCTGCATGTGTTTTCTCCAGTTTCTCTGGTTTCCCAAAGTGCAAAAACCTGGATTCAATGTAAACTGGCTGCTCTAAATTGCCCCTGTATAGAATGTGTGTTTGTGTGGGTGAGTTTGTGCCCAGAGATGGATTGGCGCCCTGTTCTGGTTGTATCCGCTTAGCGCCCCAGGACAAATGTTCTCCCTTAGATTGGCATGAGGAACCCCCCTGTGACCCTAATAGAGGATTGAGCGGAAAATAATGAAGATGGTGATAATTATAATCAGTCGATCAGTCAGCTCTGACAGTTATCAGATAAGAAAGCGCTGACTCACCACTTTATAACAAGTGTATGAATAGATGAGTCTACAATGTGGATTGTGATGGAATGAACTGCTTCCAGGAGCATCCCCTATATCGTTGAGCTACCAAAACTACAGCCATGTGATTTGTCACATGTTCAGCGTCTCCATCCAGCTCATTGTAAAGTGTACGGATGGATCGCAGGTGCCGAAAGCGAGAACCTCTTTCCATTCGAAGCTCAACACAACGTGATCCCACAGTTAACACAATCCATGTGTTCCCCCGTCCGACGGCGTGGAAGAAAACGAGGCTGGACTGAACGCATGGAAACGGGCTTTCGCGCCAAAAGTTACAATCCTCTGAACTCTGCCTGCCTATTTTCACCATGACATCACCCCCGAAATAACATCGGTCCGGGAAAATTGATTCCAGATAACTTTGGAAGACAGCGCCAAAGAAAAGCATGACTGTTCACTTATACTCCGGCAATGTGAAGCGAAATTTTAAAAAAATTAAAATTAAAAGCGGAATCCCCCGCCCGGGCTTCAGACGTTCGGAAGGCTTGTGTTCTTTGGAAAAAATAATAACCGGCGAGATTTATTCAACAACCTTTGTGATTTAATGAAGTTCGCATGTCAGCTGTCTAAGTGGAGGCAAAGATATTCAAGAAACAGGGTAGAACCATATGTGAAGGAGGCAGTGCGAGGGTTTCATCATGCATGAGACAGCGTTTCATCATGCAGCCTGGTTTTATTCATGAGCTCTGACAATTCCCATTTTACACTGGACATCACACAGCCAGCCTTCGCTCGGTGGCTCAGGAAAACTGATTTCCAGCCATGAGGAGCACTGGGGCAGATCCAGAGGTCCTGACAGCCAATGGTCCTGTTACAATAGCTGTAATCTGGTTCTCTGGTTTCCTCCTCCCACAGTGCAGAAACATGGATTCAAGGTGAATTACATGCTCTAAATTGCCCCATATAGTGGGAGTGAGTGTGTGCCCAGCGATAGATAGCATTCTGTTCTGGTGGCATCTGCCCAGCACAAAACGTTCTCCCCTGGATGGGCATAAAGAACCTTCCTGTGACCCTAGTAGAGGATAAAGCAGAAGGAAATGAAATGATATGAGCATCCTGTTGGTTCTCTGTTCTCTATTGGTCTGGAGCATCACAGAACAGGTGTAATTTGGGTGGTGGATTGGGTGGTGGATTGTCAGTTCTGCAGTGACACTGATGTGGTGAGGGGGTTTTAGTGCAGCAGTGCTGCTGGAGTTTCATTTAAACACCTCAGTGACACTGCTGGGATAGGAATAATGCACCCACCAAATTATCCCTGCTCTGTAGTGGTTCTATTGGGGTTCTGACCATTAGAACAGAGTAAAGGGGACGTACACAGTATGTACTGTAGAACACGCACAGATGGACTACAGTCTGGAATTGGAGAACTACAAAGTCCATCTTTTATGTAAAGCATAACTAATTGGAACTGATGTGAGTAATCTTTATTTAATTAAAATGCATTTTCAAACATTGGACACACCCCCTTTTTGGGCCATTGTCTCTTTCCTCCACTTATCATATAGATGGACTTTGTAGTTCTAAAATTACAGACTGTAATCCATCTGTGTTCTTGTTGTTGTTAGTCCTCAGTTGGTTCTCTATTGGTCATGATCATCACAGAACAGGTGTAGTTTGGGTGGTGGATTGTTTATTGTCAGTTCTGCAGTGACACTGATGTGGTGAGGGGGTTTTAGTGCAGCAGTGCTGCTGGAGTTTCATTGAAACACCTCAGTGACACTGCTGGGATAGGAATAATACCCCCACCAAATAATCCCTGCTCTGTGGTGGTTCTATTGGGGTTCTGACCATTAGAACAGAGTAAAGGGGACGTACACAGTATGTACTGTAGAACACACACAGATGGACTACAGTCTGGAATTGGAGAACTACAAAGTCCATCTTTACAGAAAGTGGAACTGAGAACAGAACAGAATAAGTGGAACAAAAAGGGGGCGTGGCCAAACTATTCACCAGTACTGTAGTTCAAATTGTGTGTAGTGTTGTCAGTAGAGACAGAGTGTTTACTTTCCCCTCAGTTTTATCATTTATTCATTCGTTCATTATTTTTCACTTAATCCTCAACTAGGATTGCAGGAGGGTTCCTCATCGTTCAGGGATGGATTCAGAAAGATGGATTGCCGATTCAGGTTCAAACCCCGATCTGGGTGGAGTTTCCATGTTCTCCCCGTGTCTGCAAGTGTTTTCTCTGGGTCCTCCCATAGTCCAAAAACATGGAATCAAGGTGAATTGGCTTCTCTAAATTGCCCCATATAGTGTGTGTGTGAGCCTAGAGACAGATTGGCGATCCTGGTTTGAATCCCAACATGGATGGAGTTTCCATGTACTCTACGTGTCTCAATGGCTTTTTGCTGGATTCTCCGGTTTCTCATAGTCCAAAAACATGGATTCAAGGTAAATTGACTGCTCTAAATTACCCCACATAGTGTATGGGATTGCTGGAGGGTTTCTCATGGGGAGAATGAATTGGAGAACTAAGGGCACCAATCTATCACTGGGCACACACTCACTCACACATACACACTCTATATGGGGCAATTTGGAGAACTCAATTGAATTGATCCATGTTTTTGGATTGTGGGAGGAAACCGGAGAACCCGAAGGAAACCCACGCGGACACGGGGAGAACATGGAAACTCCACCCAGATTGGGATTCGAACCGGGAATCCCTAGTGCTGAGAGGAGAACATGCTAACCACTAAGCCAGTGTGCACCGTGGTATCAAAAAACATGGGCTGGATTTGTTGGAATACTATGGCCGCAGGTTTGTCGCGACTAAAACAGTATTTAGTGTTTAGTCTTTTCATTATCTGTGGATCGGCTGCAAAATCCTCAGCAAATGAGATGATTAATTACAGCAGGCGTTCACGCAGGCAACACTTTTATTAGCTTGCCGTCAACGAGGAAATGATGAGATCTAGTTCCTAAATGAAGCCGTTCACACGGAACAGACTTAATTTAGAACCATAGCTCTGTTACGGACTTCATCTCATGGGAAAAGAACAGCAGGAAATGTCTCATTAAACAACAAAAGAACTTCGACAGAGTTAGAAAATAGGTTTTAATCTGCTCCATTGGTGTTCTGCTAATCATTAATCGTTCCGTAACTTTTTATTTAACGAAATATCACAAAACTAATATAATTTATTAGTAGGATGGCACGGTGGCTTAATGGTCAGCACGCTCATCTCTGGGCAGTTGGGATCCAGGTTGGGAATTGGGAATCCCAATCTGAGTGGAGTTTCCATGTTCTCCCCCTGTCCTGTAGGTTTCCACTGGGTTCTCAGGTTTCCTCCCACATCCAAAAACATATACACACAGACAATTACATTACTGACCTCTACTGGCAATTTAGAGTACTGTTCGTGGAGGTACAGAAGAAAAGTTGAAGAAGCGAAGTAGATATTGTGGATTCTTGCAGCAGGGATGGTGTTTAATAATCGGTTTCGTCCCACAGTCCAAAAACGTGGATTCAGGGTAAATTGAATGCTCTAAATTGCCCCATATAGAGTGTGTTTGTGTGTGTCAGTGTAAGTGTGTGTGTGCCCAGCGATAGATTGGCGCCCTGTCCTGAGTGTATCTGCCCAGCGCCTGAAATGTACTCCACTGGATGGGCATGGAGGACCACACAAACACATTCTATATGGGGCAATTTGGAGAATTTTTGAACTGTGGGAGGAAACCGGAGAACCCGGAGAAAACCCATGCGGACACGGTGAGAACATGGAAACTCCACCCAGATTGGGATTCAAACCTGGATCCCCAGCGCTGAGAGGAGAACATGCTAACCATTCTTAACGATGCCATCTATAGAGCTCATGTTCTGACGAGAATAAATATAAAAAGGCTTAATAAGCTAATGTAATAAACACAAAAATCACATCCAGCTCATCACTGCAAGCCAACTTAAAGGAAACCATCGCTGCTGCAATGTCAGTACTGTGACTATTGGAAAAGGAAATGCAAAGCCAGTGCCAGCTATCGGTTCCTGACATTCAGGAAGGTACAGGCTCACGCCAAAAGCATTTCGTTTCAGCCGGCACACGGCACGGGAAATGCTCTTTCGACTGAGGGCAGAAAGCTAAGAGCAGAGCGGAACGATGCTCCGGTCGCTTCCACACATGATCAGCATGTCTGGCAGAGGCTGAAGAGTGAAGCTCATGGTGAGAGACGCTCCACGGCGCTGCCAATAAAATCCACCGAGTGCAGTTCACGAGTTCATGGATGCTCACACTCATGTTCAGGCTGAAAAAGTCTTTTTACCTAAACAGCTGATGTATTTATAGCATATTCCCGGCGGAAAAGTAAATAAAACATGTTAATATTTAAAACTTTTTTTTAAATTTTTATTTAAAAATTAAAACAGAAAAGTCGCAGCTGAGAGCCTTTACCTGATCTACTACTCTGTGTCTTGTTAGCGGAGTACAGTTATACCTCTTTCCCATGATTTATTCCCAACAATGGTCTTTAAATGAACAATGATTGCTGAGTAACAGGATTCCAGTTTCTCTAACAATCAAAACTGCCATCTAATGGTCAAATTACAGAACGCAGAAAAAAAGTAATGTATTGTATATCACGCATAGATACAGTGGGGAGAACAAGTATTTGATACACTGCTGATTTTTCAGGTTTTCCCACTTGCAAAGCATGTAAAAGACTGTGATTTTTATCATCGGTACTCTTCAACTGTGAGTGATGGAATCTAAAACAAAAATCCAGAAAAATACATTGTATGATTTTTAAATAATTAATTTCTATTTTTTTTTAACTCCCCACTGTATAAATGTGAAGCACTCAGAAACAAACGGCTCAGCCAATCAGATTTAAAGACCGGGATTAACTGTTTTTATAATAAAGCAATAACTTATGAGAGGGCATGAATTATTGTGAATTAATCATGGAAAAGAGGTGTTGTAGAGTACAGTTACACCTTTTTCATGTATTTTTTTAACAATAATACTAAACCTCGAGTGTCGTATTGCTTTTGTAAAAAAGTTACAAACACCCCATAAAAAAAAACAAGGTTTGATGCATAAATGCGTTTAATAAACAAAATTATTAATAATCTGGTTTTCATCTAGTCTGGTTTTTAAAGTGAATGATGATCGCTGAGTAACAGGATACAGGTTTAGTGCTCATCAGTTTGTATTAATCAGTATTTCCCTTTATGGTACATGGTTGAAAATAATGTATTGTATATCACACAATGATACGAACGTAAAGCGCCCAGAGGTGTGTGTTATTGTCACTGATGTCAAACAGCTTAGCCAATCAGACTTAAGCAACGGAACTACTTGTCCTGTATCAGTATTTATCTCATAATGTCAGCTACATAATAACAACAATTATGGTTAAGGTAGATGCACATGTAAAAATAGCATATGCACTTCTTAGCACTAGTGATCCAGGTTCGAATCCCACTCTGCATGGAGTTTGCATGTTCTTCCCATGTCTGCGTGGGTTTCGTTTTTCACGTTTTCCGATTTCCTCCCACAGTCTAAAAACATGGATTCAAGGTAAATTGGCTGCTCTAAATTGCCCCATATATTATGTGTGTGTCTATGTAAGTGAGTGTGCCCAGAGATAAATTGGCGCCCTGTCCTGGGTGTATCTGAAACATTCTCCTCTGGATGGGCATTAGGAGAACTTGACCTCAGTAGAGAATTAAGCATTGAAGATAATGAGAAGTGCTCTTCTGATGATCCGTTCACTAAGTAGGGTGCCTCTACCAACAGTTGCCCCTGCAGTGCAACACCACAAGCACCTGCAGAATCCATCCATCCATTATCTTCTGCTTTATCCTATATTAGGGTCGCGGGGGGGTTTCCCATGCCCATCCAGGGGAGAAAGTTTCGTGGGCTGGGCAGTTACTCCCAAGACAGGACGTCAATCTATCGCTTGGCACACACTCACTCACACAGACACACTCTACATGGGGCAATTTAAAGAACTCAATTGACTTGATCCATGTTTTTGGACTGTGGGAGGAAACTGGAGAACCCGGAGGAAACCCACGCGGACACGGGGAGAACTCCAACCAGATGGGGATTCGAACCGGGAATCCCTAGCTCTGAGAGGTGAACATGCTAACCACTAAGCCATCATGCCGCCCCACCTACAGAATATACACAATAATTGCACGGCATCCAAACACATCCAAACAGATTTGAATATGTGCTGAATTGTAAAGTTGCTCTGACCGGAAGCGGTTCTGTGTGAATAATAAAGACTTCTCTCTCTCTGACTGCTCAGCTAAAGCCTCAGAGAGTGTTCTACCTCATTTACAGATAACCCTGTAGAAAACTGCCTGCCAAAGAAAAGCATGTAATGAAAGAAATGAAGCATCCATGACTTTATTTTATCATTTTATTTATCTCTGTAAACTTCTCAGCCACCTCCACCGTCCAACAGATGGGAGATTAAACGGTACGATGGGACATTTTTATAAACGATGGACAGTATTGCATTCTGACCGCAATATATAGACAATATTTTACTGCTGTTATTATCCATCAGACACGAGCACTATTCACTCTGCTGTGGAAAGTGAGAAAAAAGATTGCGAAGGCTCAGGATGAGGAATGCGGCACAAAGTGCCATGTGTGAAATCAGTGGCACTTTTTTATCACGCCTGAAGAAGCCAAAAGTATTTCTGTATAGATCTTTCAGTCCAAGAAATATATAAATCTTAGAGGGTATATTGACGAGGACATTCTGCTGCTTGCTTGTACACATAAAAGTCCATCCATCCATTATCTTCATCTTTATCCTCTATTAGGGTCGCGGTGGGGTTCCCCATGGCCATCCAGGGGAGAACGTTTCGGGCGCTGGGCAGATACACTTAGGACAGGACACCAATCTATCACCGAATAGACTCGCTCAAACTGACACACACACAAACACACTCTATATGGGGCAATTTGGTGAATTTAATTGACCTTGATCCAAGTTTTTGGACTGTGGGAGGAAACCGGAGAACCCGGAGGAACCCACGTGGACACGGGGAGAACATGGAAACTCCACCCAGATTGGTATTCGAACCGATTCGGGAAAGTCTAGCGCTGAGAGGAGAACATGCTAACCATTAAGCCACCATTCCGCCCCCTGATACACCAGTCGTCACTAATTATTATTATATTATTATAATAATAATAATAATAATTATTATTATTATTTTTTTTTTTTTTTATAATTATTATCACCCCTATATTAGCTTCATCTAGCTGTCTGTGTGTCTGGTAAAAAGCTTGCAAATGCCATTTCACCCACTTCCCGTTATCTGATTAAGCTGACACAATTGTTCATCGTCAATGGCAACACATGAATCAATTAAAAAAACTCACATAATTAACTAATTAGTGGTAATTAATTAATGTTTTCTATGAATAAATTGCCTAATTTCTACTATATTTTATACTTCCCAAGCAGAATTAATTTAGGATAAAGTCATTTAATATGATATAGGGGTGTTTTTAAAAAAAAATTTTTATATTTGACTTGTTTTATAAAGGAACTCTCACTCTCTAGGAAGCATGGAAGCACAGCTCCCACTGTGGTCGGCTCCAGAGAAACACATGCTGAATAAGGCTTTAGATAACCAGGTGGATTAGATTTAAGTGCATTTATGTAATCCAATAAAGGTTACCCATCTACACACACACACACACACACACACACACACACACACACACACACACACACACACACACACCAA
>JAFMOD010001406.1:810293-820364 GCA_019802435.1 Corydoras maculifer
CAGTCCAAAAACATGGAACAAGTTAATTGAATTCTCAAAATTGCCCCCTATAGAGTGTGTCTGTGTGAGTGAGTGTGTGCCCAGCGATGGATTGGCGCCCTGTCCTGGGTCTATCTGCCCAGCGCCCGAGACGTTCTCCCCTGGATGGGCATGGGGAACCCCACCGCGACCCTAATAGAGGATAAGCGGAAGATAATGAATGAATGAATGAATGAATGTCAAGCTCTATGCTACACATTGTGTCAGAGTGTGTGTGTGAGATTTTTTTCATTTCAATTTTTTTATATGGGGCAATTTGGGGTATTCAATTGACTTAATTCATGTTTTTGGACATGGTTTTTGTGTAAGGAAACAGGAGAACCCGGAGGAAACCCTCGCGGACACGGGGAGAACATGGAAACTCCACCCAGATTGGGATTCGAACCTGGAATCCCTAGTGCTAAAAGGAGAACATGCTAACCACTAAGCCACCGTGCCGCCGATATAGAGCTTATGTTTTTTTTTTTTTTTTTTTTACATATGTCTCATTTTTCATTCTATTTTTAACTTCTAAAGATCTTTCTTTACATTTTCACTTTCATACTTTTCATACACCTCGTCACCCACGTCATTTTAACACAATGGTTTTTTCGCATCTCCCACTTCTTATTCTTCTTTAATTCTCCGTGAGCTCGGTGTCTGAAATGTCTCGGAGATCGACTGTAAGGGGTTTAGGAAGCCGCTCAAACGGAGCTGTCACATGCACACCCTCTGTCATCACTGCCAACCAAATGAGCTGTAACATCTCTTCTCAGGCGTGAACTTCATGTCCCTCTTTGTGTGTGTGTGTGTGTGTGTGTGTGTGTGTGTGTGTGTGTTGCACAGATAGCTGACGCTCGAGTCGGCTGTCAAACCTGCGAGTTACAGTTTGAAATGTGAACGCTCAAAAGCTTTTCTTAAGAGGGAATCGTGACAAATCCACTCGCATGTCATCGTAAAATGAAATATTACTTAATATATCATTTTAAAACATCAAACTATACAGCCACTCTTAAGCAGGGTGTGATCTCTAAGTGGTTAGGGTGTTGGGATGTCAGTCAGAAGGTTATGGGTTCAAATCCCAGGTCCACTGAAGTTACCAATGTGGATCCCTCTCATTACTCCAGGGGGGGAAGCACCATCTTGCCCTGAGTTCTGACTAGGGATAAAACAATTAAAACATCACAATTCATTAATCTTAAAAGCGTTTGAACATCTTCATAATGACATTGAAAACCAGAACTTTAAACCAAGTGGGACAACTGCACAGAAAAAAAAGGTCCAATTGCAGCACACTTGTTCTGTTTACTTTGACCTTACAGGGACAAATCTAGCTTTCTTTCCAATAGATATGCTAATAAGGGTGGCACAGCCTCTCAGTGCTGGGGATACAGGTTTGAATCCTGTTCCGCATAGAGTTTCCTAATTGCCCCTATGTGTAGTGTATGTGTGTTTGTGTGAGTGAGTGAATGAGTGAGTGAGTGTGTGCCTAGCGAAAGATTGCCCCCCTGTCCTGGGTGTATCTGCCCAGCACCCGATACGTTCACTCTGGGATGGACATAGGGAACAATGCTGCCCACCGCTCCAGGAACGTGTGCTCACTCAGTGTGTGTGTTTGTGTGTGTGTTCTGCACAGATGGGTTAAATGTCGAGGACTAATTCCTCTGTGTGCCCGTACATTGGACAAAATAGAATAATAGTTTTATTAAGGGGTGGCACAGTGGCTTAGTGGTTCCAAAACCACTAAGCATGGATCCAAAAACATGGATCAAGGTCAACTGAATTCTCCAAATTGCCCCATATAGAGTGTGTCTGTGCGAGTGAGTGTGTGTCCTGCAATATATTGGTGTCCTGTCCTGGGTGTATCTGCCCAGCGCCCGAGAAGTTCTCCCTTGGATGGGCATGGGGAACCCCACTGTGACCCTAATAGAGGATAAAGCAGAAGATAATGGATGGATGGAAAGTTTAATTAATTAACTGGAGCAATGAGGGTTAAGGGTCTTGCTCAAGGATCCACATTGGTAACTTCCCCAAGTACATCCAGGGGAGAACATTTTGGATGCTGGGCAGATACACCCAGGACGGGATGCTGATCCAACACTGGGCACACACTATATGGGGCAAATTAGAGCATTTCATTTACCTTGAATCCATGTTTTCGGACTGTGGGAGGAAAGCGGAGAACCTGGAGGACACCCACGGGAACACAGGAGAACATGCACTCAGCACTGTGAGGAGAACATGCTAACCACTAAGCCACCATGCACACACACACACACACACACACAGATTCCTTTTCATCTTTGTGTTTTGATTGTCCTTCTAATCTCTCTACTTCTTTTTTATTCAAGTTCAAGTTCAGTTTATTTATACAGAGCTTTATACAATAGTACTTTGTCTCAAAGCAGCTTTGCAGTGTTCTAAGCCAGAACCTCTAAAGAACAAACCAAAGCTGAAGTCTCTCTCCCTCTCCTCCATCAAACAAAGCCTTTTAACTTTACTGTTATTTGGAACATTATGTAACATGGTGAGAACGACTGAGGTCTGGAGACAGGATTTCACAAGCTCCAAAACAGGCTTTATTAGCATACTGTCAGAGAATTAAAGGGATAATTTACTCACTCAAATATAGATTTTTAAATTCTGAGTGCTTAATCGTCTGCAAGGATCGGATTTGCCCATCCAGAAGAATGCCTTTAGGGCACTGAGTAGATGGCACCCAGGACAGGGCACCAATCTGTCTTTAGGCACACACACACTCACTCTTTTACACAGATACACACACACACATTATAGGGGCAATTCAGATAAGAGCAATTTATTCATTCATTCATTCATAGGGTCGCGGGGGGGTTCATCCAGGGGAGAACGTCTTGGGCGCTGGGCAGATACACACAGGACAGGGCGCCAATCCATCGCTGGGCACACACTCACTCACACACACACACTCTATAAGGGGCAATTTGAAGAATTAAATTGACTTGATCCATGTTTTTGGACTGTGGGAGGAAACCGGAGAACCCGGAGGAAACCCACGCGGACACGGGGAGAATAGGGAAAATCCACCCAGATGGGGATTCGAACTGGGAATCCCTAGTGCTGAGAGGAAAACGTGCCAACCACTAAGCCACCGTGCTGCAAGAGCAATTTAGAGCATTCAGTTTACCTTGAATCCATGTTTTTGGACCGTGGGAGGAAACCCGAAGGAATCCCAAACTGGCATGAGGGTAACATGATAACTCGACCCAGATCGGATTCGAACCTGGATACCCAGCGGTGTGAGGTGGAGGTGTTAACCACTACACCACCATGTCATATCATATTATGTTCCGCTTAATCCTCTACTAGGGTCTCATGGGGGGTTCCCCATGCTCATCCAGGGGTGAACGTTTCGGGCTCTGGGCAGATACACCCAGAGCAGGGTGCCAATCTATCACTAGGCACACACTCACTCACACAGACACACTCACACTCTATATGGGGCAATTTAGAGCATTCAATTTACGATTGAATCCATGTCTTTGCACTGTTGGAGGAAACTGGAGAACCTGAACAAAATCAATGCAGACATTGAGAGAACATCGAAACTCCACCCAGATCGGGATTTGAACCAGGATCCCCAGCTGAGAGGAGAACATGCTAAACACCAAGCTACCAGGCCGCCCGAAAGCATTTCGATGTATATAGGTAGATAAAACTATTGTCTTGTTTCTAAAATTCTCCAAAAAAGAAAACTTCAGAAAACTGAAAAATGTTTTTTTTTTCTAAAACGTGAAATGAAAATATAAAATAGTATGAAATGTATCTGAACCTCAAAACTAGACTTTATAATTTTAAACAAGTTAAGACTTTTATATATAAATTTACCCTTTAACCACAAACACATGTGAGAATTTATTAGTTTATTTTTATTTATTTGTTGTTTTCATGCTACAGACTTTATTATGTTTGGCGTTTCTGTTCGCTTTCAAACATGCTAACACTGCCATCTAGTGGACACAAGGAGAACTGGTGTATTTTGAAGCACATGCAGCAAGTTTAATGCACACTTATGACATTAAATCTCATAAATTATGTTTAATAAAAATTAACAGTTTAAACCTGTTTATCAGACAAAAAAAACAACTAATAATTTCCACCAGGAATTTCAAAAAAGAAAATAAATTATAAAATATAATAAATAAAAAATAGAATTTATAAATATAATTATAATAAAAATTACTACATTTCTTTTTCGCAGAGTTTACCTTAAAGATATTTCCTAAGCTATTATTTAAAAACATGCAACTTATTGTCTTTTTCCAGGTTTTTTAATGATTTTTAGAACATTTGTTTTATGGCACGGTGTGGTTAGCACATTTGCCCCTCAGCGCTGGGGAGTCGTGCTCGCCCTTGTTTCATCCGGGTTTCCTCCCACAGTCTAAAAACATGGATCAAGGTCAATTGAGTTCTCCAAATTGCCCCATATAGAGTGTGTCTGTGTGAGTGAGTGTGTGCCCAGTGATAGATTGGCGCCCTGTCCTGGGAGTATCTGCCCAGCGCCCAAACGTTCTCCCCTGGATGGGCATGGGGAACCCCACCGCGACCCTAGTAGAGGATTAAGCAGAAAATAATAAATACCTGGATGTCCTCCGTGTTCCCTGGTTTCCTCACATAGTGCAAAAACATGGATTCAAGGTAAATTGAATGCTTTAAATTGCCTCATATAGTGAGTGTGAGTGTGTGTGTGTGTGTGTGCGCGCAGAAATAGATTATATATATAAATATACCTCTATTGGAGGAAAATAACCAATTTAACATTTCCATCCGAAAAAAAATGTTTGAGAGCCTGTGGGACTGAAAGCTCATTTAAAGGTTAAAGGTGTTTTCAAACAGTCAGGTATCTAATGGCACCCTGATTTATTTAAAGAAAAGGGATCCATCATCCAGCCATACATTGAGAAACTGTATCTGTGTGGAAAAGGAAACCAGAGTAACTTAAGCAAATAAAAGCCTCGGTTACACTTCATGAGTCCACAATCAAGATAACTCTGAACTACAAACGCAAGACCAACATCGATGAAAAACAGTGACGGGCCATGCGTTTCACATCCAGACCTTTAATAATACTCCATCTGAATCAATCCACCAGTCACTAACTCTTTTAAATCTATAAAAGCATCTTATATATTATAAATAGCCGTCACATCGCAGAACTCATGTAGCCACACATAAAATATTACCAACAATAACCACATAAAGTGATAGTGATGGATTTTGCCTACTGTTCTCACACACAGAGGAATTAGTCTTCCACATTTATTCCATCTGTGCAGTGAAAAACACACACACACACACACATACACACGGAGTGAAGTGTGCACACGTGCCCAGAATGGTGGGCAGCCTTGTATATGGGACCTGGGGTTAGGTGGGGTAAAGCAACTGCACTTCAGCTGTAGTACTACATACTAAGCCTACGACTTTTTCTCATTTCAATGATTATACCATTATCATTAATATTCATTTATTCATTCATTATCTTCCACTTAATCAGCTAGTAGGGTTGTGGGGGTTCCCCATGCCCATTCAGGGGATAACCTATCAGGCGCTGGGCAGATACACCCAGGACAGGGCACCAATTTATCACTGGGCACACTCACTCACACAAACACACACACACTATATGGGGCGATTTACAGCATTCAATTTACCTTGAAACCATGTTTTGGGACAGCGGGAGGAAACTGGAAAACCCAGAGGAAACCCATGCGGACACGGGGAGAACATTTGTAAAGAAACAGACGGACTACAGTGTAATAAAGATAGTGATCTATTTTGCCTACACACAGAGGAAGGTGTCTACAACATTTGACCCATCTATGCAGAACACACACACACACACACACACACACACACACACAGACACACACACAGACAGACACTGAGTGAATTGACAGACATGTCTGGAGTGGTGGGCATTCCTGTATACAGGACCCGGGGAGCAATTGGGGTTAGGTGCCTTGCCCAAGGGCACTTCAGCCATAGTAATTGGTGGAACTGGGAATCGAACCGGGGACCTTCAGGTCACAGGGCTGGTTCCTTAACCACAAGCCTACAACTGCCCCAGTTTAGAGAATAAATAATTATAAATAGAGAATAACATTTCATGTTATGCAACTAGGGCGGCACTGTGACTAAGTGGTTGGCATGTTCTCCTCTCAGCACTAGGGATTCCCGGTTCGAATCCCCACCTGGGTGGAGTTTCCATGTTCTCCCTGTGGCCGCATGGGTTTCCTCCGGGTTCTCCGGTTTCTTCCCACAGTCCAAAAACATGGATCAAGTGAATTGAATTCTCCAAATTGCCCCATATAGAGTGTGTCTGTGTGTGTGAGTGTGTGCGCAGTTATAGACTGGCATCCTGTCCTGGGTGTATCTGCCCAGTGCCCAAAATGTTCTCCCCTGGATGGGCATGGGGAGTCCATTGCTGGGCACACTCCAAATTGCCCCATACTGAGTGTGTCTGTGTGAGTGAGTGTGTGCGCAGTTATAGACTGGCGTCCTGTCCTGGGTGTATCTGCCCAGCGCCCGAAACGTTCTCCTCTGGATGGGCATGGGGAACCCCCCCACGACACTAATAGAGGATAAAGCGTAAGATAATGGATGTATGGATATGCAACTGTAAATCCCATTTTTTATGACTTGACGTTCAAGCCCCACTGTAACTCATTTATAATCCGTATAGAACTGTGGAACTCAGTGTCATTCGTGATAAAATCATGGAACGTAAGAACGCTAATTAGATGGATAAAAGGGCAGGACAGGGCAGTAAATTAGAACATCGTGATAGCGCAGATCTTTGTTCTAATACAGTGAAGACGACACTGGTGCTGCTGCTGTAATTACATATCGGAGCTCGAAATACACTTCACGCTGACTGAGTTACATTGCTGCTGTTTGATCTCACACACACACACACACACACACACACACACACACACACACACATATACACACACATATACACACACACACACCCTGCCGGAACAATTACCTGTACCTGTCAGTACACTTAGCGCAGGCACGTATACTTAACTCAGACTAACGGATACTGTTTTGGAATCTGTTACATAGCCAGCGCTATGTAACAGCCAGTGATTGGTGATGATGTCATTGATGCATTGTTAAGAGTAATCTAGTTAATCAATGTGATCAGTTTCTGATGGATTACTCATTACCATACACTCGGTTGATGACTACACTGCAGTCAGACTACACTGCAGTCAGATGTGTGTGTGTATATATATATATATATATATATATATATATATATATATAGGGGCGGCACGGTGGCTTAGTGGTTAGCATGTTCTCCTCTCAGCACTAGGGATTCCCGGTTCGAATCCCAACCTGGGTGGAGTCTCCATTTTCTCCTAGTGTCCGCGTGGGTTTCCTCCAGGTTTTCCGGTTTCCTCCCACAGTCCAAAAACATGGATCAAGTCAATTGAGTTCTCCAAATTGCCCCATATAGACTGTGTTTGTGTGCGTGTCTGTGTTTGTGAGTGTGTGCCTAGCGATAGATTGGCGCCCTGTCCTGGGTGTAGCTGCCCAGCGCCCGAAACGTTCTCCCCTGGATGGGCATGGGGAACCCCCCCGACCCTAGCGGAAGATAATGGATGAATATATATATATACACACACACACACACATAAATATACATATGTATGTATGTATGTACCAGCCAAAGTTTGGACACGCCCACTTCCTTGTCCTATTCTCCATTTTCTCCACTTATCATATAGATGAACTTTGTAGTTCTACAATTACAGACTGTAGTCCATCTGTGTTCTTATTTTTATTAATCCCCTGTTGGTTCTCTGTTCTCTATTAGAAACCACCTAGGACCGTAGCCGTAATAATAATAATATTAATAGTAATAAGACTTACAGAAAGTAGTTGCACCATATTTTTAAGACTCACATAGTAAACATACAGTACAGTCAAAAGTTTGGACACGCCCCCTTCTTGCTTCATTCTGTTTCCTCAACTTATCAACTTATCAGACTGTAGTCCATCTATGTTCTTGTTTTTGTTAGTCCCCTGTTCGTTGGGAGGAATAATGCACCAACCAAATAACCTCTGCTCTGTGGTGGTTCTATTGGGGTTCTGACCATTAGAACAGAGTAAAGGGGATGTACACAGTATGTACTGTAGAACACACACAGATGGACTACAGTCTGGAATTGGAGAACTACAAAGTCCATCTTTACAGGAAGTGGAACTGAGATCATAGAGAATAAGTGGAACAAAAAGGGGGTGTGGCCAAACTTTTAACTGTTTCTCTCTAAAGGGCCCCCTATCTTAATTGCCCCATATATAGTATTTGTGTGTGCCCTGTCCTGGGTGTATCTGCCCCACGCCCGAAGCGTTCCATCCTGGATGGGGATGGGATGGGCATGGGGAACCCTCCCGTGATCCTAGTTTAAGGGGAAGATAATGAGATGAGATAAATATGTGAATATCACAGCAGTGAGTCCAGAAGGCTTCGGAGCATTAACAGCACCATGGTCATAAATTACAAATAATTCATAGTGTGTAGGAAAAATAAAAAATAAAAAAGCACACAGCTGTTTCCATTATGAAACACTGATTTGACGGCAGTCATGGAACAACCAGTACCTTCCAAAACCCACATGCCTGTGCATCATTAACACTCAGCAAATCATCCCCACGTCAGACGGCAGAATTAGGAAAACACCTCACAGATTACCATCTGAAAGATTCACACACACACACACATACACACACACACACATAGAAACACACTCCCCTGTTTCCATCGCGGTGCTGTTAGAGTAAATGACATATATGATGTATATTAAATGATTACACATAATGGAAATAAACATACAGTGGAGGTATTCATTTTTTAACCCCTTGCTAATTTTGTAGGCGTGCCCGCTGACAAAAAGCAGTCTACAAAAAAAACTATAATTTTAAAGGGTGTGTATATTTTAACCATGAGAGATATAAAAAAAATAATAAAAATAACATTTTATAAATTAAATACATTTATTAAATTTTGCTGAGCTGCACGGTAGTTTAGTGGTTGGCATGTTCTCCTCTCAGCACTAGGGATTCCCGGTTCGAATCCCAATCTGGGTGGAGTTTCCATGTTCTCCCCGTGTCCATGTGGGTTTCTTCAGGTTCTCCAGTTTCCTCCCACAGTCCAAAAACATGGATTCAAGGTAACTTAACTGCTAAATTACCCCATATAATGTATGTAGGTGTGTGTGTTTGTGTGAGTGAGTGTGTGCCCAGTGATGGATTGGCGTCCTGTCCTAGGTGTATCAGCCCAGTGCCTGAAACTTTCTCCCCTGGATGAGCATGGGGAACCCCCACCATCCACAATGAGCCAATACCCTAGTAGGGGATCAAGCGGAAGATCATGAGATGAAAGGTCTATATCACATCCAACTGCATCCTTATAGCACATCAATATTACACAGGCTGACCACCAAAAAAATGCAAATATATGGGCGTGGTAGCTCAGTGGTCGGGGTGTTGGGCTATCAATCTGAAGGTTGGGGGTTCAAATCCCAGGTCCACTGAAGTTACCAAAGTGGGTCTTTGAGCAAGACCCTTAACCCTCATTGCTCCAGGGATGTTGTGATGAACCCTGTGCTCCCCTCCTAAGTCGCTTTGGATAAAAGTGTCGGCTAAATGACCAAATGTAAATATAAAAGTCTGGAACTGTAAAAGTCATCACATGTTTATATTCCTAGCTTGAAATGCCATATCTATGCAAACAACTGGATTATACATTGCTCATGGGCAAAGTACAGTATAATACGTTTTACCGCCGTCTAAATGACCTTCATTTCCATAATTGCCCCATATGGCACATAATAAGCTGACCTATCCGACATAATCTGACATACACACATACGCACACCCTCAAGTCCGTCTGCCATTTGCATCATTGCAAATTACAGAATGATCTCAGCGAGTGGGAGTTCATGCCGGAGAAAATGTCCAGAGTGACGGTCACACGTCAGCGCCTGGTGAAATCCA
>JAFMOD010001406.1:826908-847242 GCA_019802435.1 Corydoras maculifer
CACAGTCCAAAAAAACATGGATCAAGTTAATTGAATACTCAAAATTGCCCAATTTAGAGTGTGTCTGTGTGAGTGAGTGTGTGCCCAGCGATGGATTGGCGCCCTGTCCTGGGTCTATCTGCCCAGCGCCCGAGACGTTCTCCCCTGGATGGGCATGGGGAAACCCCACCGCGACCCTAATAGAGGATAAGCGGAAGATAATGAATGAATGAATGAATGTTTATCAATTAGGCGGCACGGTGGCTTAGTGGTTAGCACGTTCTCCTCTCAGCGCTAGGGATTTCCGGTTCGAATCCCCATCTGGGTGGAGTTTCCATGTTCTCCCCGTGTCTGCGTGGGTTTTTTCCGGGTTCTCCGGTTTCCTCCTGCAGTCCAAAAACATGTAACAAGTTAATTGAATTCTCAAAATTGCCCCATATAGAGTGTGTCTGTGTGAGTGAGTGTGTGCCCAGCGATGGATTGGCGCCCTGTCCTGGGTCTATCTGCCCAGCGCCCGAGACGTTCTCCCCTGGATGGGCATGGGGAACCCCACCGCGACCCTAATAGAGGATAAGCGGGAGATAATAAATGAATGAATGTTTATCAATTATGAAATTATATCCAATTAACGCAATAATTCACACATTTCTCTCCATCCATTATCTTCCACTTTATCCTCCCCCATGCCCATCCAGGGGACAACGTTTTGGCCGCTGGGCAGATACACCCAGGACAGGGCGCCAATCTATCACTGGGCACACACTCACTAAAACAACCCAGATTAGGATTTAAAGCGGGAATCTCTAGCGCTGAGAGGAGAACAGGCTAACCACTAAGTCACCGTGCCACCCTAATGTGTGTGTGTGTATATATATATAAGTCCAAATTATGTAAAAAATAAATGCATCATTTAAATTGTGGGCCCTGAATCTATAATCTATGAACGTTTACCTTTTTGAATGGAATTATGGAAATAAACACCTTTTCCATGATATTAAATTTCTCAGAAAGTGTCTGTAGATTCAAGGTAAACTGAATGCTCTAAATTGCCCCATGTAGTGTGTATTTAAGTGTGTGTGAGTGAGTGTGTGCCCAGTGATAGATAGATTGGCGCCCTGCCCTGGGTGTACTGCCCAGCATCCAAAATGTCCTCCCCTGGATGGACATAAGGAACCCCCCCCCCCCCCAGAACCCAATTAGAGGATTAATTAGAACCAAGTTCTAGTGGGCGCAGTATCTCAGTGGTTACGGCGTTGGGCTATCAATCTGAAGGTTGGGGGTTCCAATCCCAGTTTCACTGAAGTTACCAATATGGGTCCTTGAGCAAGAGCCTTAACCCTCAATCAACTGCTCCAGGGATGTTGTGATGAACCCTGTGCTCACCTTGTAAGTCACTTTGGATAAAAGCATCTGCTAAATGACCAAATGATTAAGCTGAAGATGATGAGATGAGATAAGATGAGATACTCCAACATCTGGTAGAAAGCCATCTCAGAGAAGTGGAAGTGGTTGAAGACCAACTTGGAATAAGAGGTCATAAAAGCTCATGTAAGCGTAATATGTAGGTGTCGCGATGCGTTTGTCCATATGGCGTATCTGCTAGAACAAATTGTTCGCCATCTGTATCTGCATCACTCCACTAACCTCCATTTGGTCTGGAACACGACGTCCAGATCACAGCCCTGAGAGCTGATTAAAAAGCAGCTGACGATCCAAACCGAATGATATAATACAGGGCTGTTTGTAAAGGACATCTGACACCAGACTCATTCATTTTATTTCCTGTTGATGCCACTCTGATGCCACACTGATTGCTAGTCAACAAACACTGTTGACATTTATATAATCATTCTAATCTTCATACAGGGGCTGTTTTAAACGCCTGGGTTGAAATCAGACAACAGTCTGCATGGTGTTTATTCATTCATTCATTAGCTTTTGCTTAACCAATCTGGGGGGTTCCTCATGCTCATCAAGGGGGAACGTTTCGAGCACTGGGAAGATACATCCAGGACAAGAGGCCAAACTATCTCTCAGCACACACTCACACACGCACACACACAGACACACACTATATGGGCAGATTTTTTTTAATGAGCATTCAATTGAGCTTGATCCATGTTTTGTACTGTGGGAGGACACCGGAGAACCCGGAGGAAACCCATGAGGACACGGGGAGAAAAAGCAAAATTCATCCTCATGTTCTGAAGCTGCCTAAGCGCCCGAAGTGTTCTCCTCTGGATGGGAATAGATCCATTATTGCGTAAAATACATTTTATTCATCCATCCATTATCTTCCGCTTTATCCTCTATTAGGGACGCGGGGGGGTTCCCCATGCCCATCCAGGGGAGAACGTCTCGGGTGCTGGGCAGATACACACAGGACAGACAGAAGGATCCAGGTTCGGATCCAAATCTGGGTGGAGTTTCCATGTTCTCCCCGTGTCCGTGTGGGTTTCCTCCGGGTTACATTTACATTACATTTGGTCATTTATTGGACGCCTTTATCCAAAGCGACTTACAAGGTGAGCACAGGGTTCATCACAACATCCCTGGAGCAATGAGGGTTAAGGGTCTTGCTCAAGGACCCACGTTGGTAATTGCAGTGGACCTGGGATTTGAACCCACAACCTTCAGATTGATTGCCCAACACCCTAACCACTAAGCTACCACTTCCTGCCCACTTCCCACCCGGGTTCTCCGGGTTTCCTCCCACAGTCCAAAAACTTGCATTTAAGTTAATTTGAATTGCCCCATATAGTGTGTGAGTGAAAGTGTGTGTGTGTGTGTGTGTGTGTGTGTGAGAGAGAGATGAGTGTGCCCAGTGATGGATTGGCTGTGGAGTTTCCATGTTCTCCAGTTTCCTCCCACAGTCCAAAATCAAGGTAGATAGATAGATTCAAGGTAAACTAAATGCTCTAATTTGCCCCATATAGTGTGTGTGTGTGTGTGTTTGTGTGTGCCTAGCGATAGATTGGCGTCCTGCCCAGTGCCGGAAACGTTCTTCCCTGGATAGATAGATTCGAGGTAAACTGAATGCTCTAAATTGCCCCATATAGTGTGTGTGTGTGTGTGTGTGTGTGTGTGTTTGAAGGAAACAGGTGTATCTGCCCAGTGCCCTAAACGTTCTCCCCTGGATGTATAGATAGATTCAAGGTAAACTGAATGCTCTAAATTGCCCCATATAGTGTGTGTGTGTGTGTGTGTGTGTGTGTGAGTGTGTGCCCAGCGATAGATTGGCGCCCTGTCCTGGGTGTATCTGCCCAGTGCCCGAAACGTTCTCCCCTGGATGGATAGATAGATTCAAGGTAAACTGCATGCTCTAAATTGCCCAATATAGTGTGTGTGTGTGTGTGTGTGTGTGTAAGTGAGTGTGTGCCCAGCGATAGATCGGCGCCCTGTCCGGGGTGTATATGCCCAGTGCCCGAGACGTTCTCACTTGCATGGGGAACCTGTGGGGCATGTCTGAGTTAATGACGTGAACTCTGCATACTGTAGCAGTGTATTCATTTCAGTGGATGTTATAAAAGGCTAAAAATAAGCCCCATATTTTGCACAAACACAGCGTCTCACACTCGCGAGAATTTCCATTCACAGAGGAAATTACTAAGCGACGGCATTTTCCAGTATGGGAGGAACGGAGCGGAAATGAGACACTTCGGATCCGCATGAGTAAACAAATACAAAGTGATTAGAACACTATTTTGGAGCATTAGCATGTGTAAGGAACATATTCATGAGGAAATGTTCTGCAGCGTGCACTCATCTGATCTCAAAAGCAAATAATGGATGCGTTTTTGTTTATTAGTTTTTAATTACACCGTGTTTAAATAGACTGTATTAAAAACGCAAACATGTTTCAGCGCAAACACTTCAGCACCACAATGTGGAATCATCTTCACATAGAAAATAACATGTGCCGTCAGTCAAAATGCCCAACCTTTTAAGTACGTTTGCATTTATTCATATATTATCTTTACTTAATCCTCTATTATCTATCTAGGGGAGAACATTTCGGGCGCTGGGCAGGTACACTCAGGACAGGGTGCCAATCTATCACTGGGTACATTCACGAACAAGGACACAAACACACACACTATATGGGGCAATTTAGAGCATTCAGTTTACCTTGAATCCACATTTTTGGACTGTGGAGGAAACCGGAGGACTTGGAGAAAACCTACGTGGACACAGGGAGATGGGAGATCATGGAAACTCCACCCAGATCAGGATTTGAATCTGGATTCCCATCAGTGAGAGGAGAACATGCTAACCACTAAGCCACCGTGCCGCCCTCCAATCAAGACAGGGCACCAATCAATCAAAACAGCCACACCTCAACACACAAAATCCATATGGGGCAATTTAGAGCATTCAATTCACCTTAAATCCATGTTTTTGTAGTTTGGGAGAAAACCAAAGAACCCGGAGGAAACCCACAGGGAAACAGGGAGAACTACACACCTCCACCGAGATTGGGATTCAAACTTGGATTCCCAACACTAACACTAACAGGAGAACATGCCAACCATTAAGCCACTGTATGGCTCGGCATGGGGGTTTTCATCCATCATCTTTCATTTAATCCTCTTTTAGGGTCATGGAGGGTTCCCCATACCCATCCAGGGCATGATACACCCAGTACAGGGCGCAAATCTATTACTGGGCACACACTAACATTATATGGGGCAATTTGGAGCATTCAAATTACCATGACTCCATGTTTTTGGACTGTGGGAGGAAAACAGAGAACTTGAAGGAAACCCACATAGACACGGGGAGAACATGGAAACTCCACCCAGATTGGGATTTGAACGTGGATCCTCAGTGCTGAGAGGAGAACATGCTAACCACTATGGCATGCCGCTCTGCAGGGGGTCTTATGACTCATATTCAGTTAAAACAGGTGTGTATCTGTGTAGGAATACATTGGGGTTTGTTTTTAAGTCATTTCTGTTGAATTCTGTTTTTCCTCCGAGGTCCATAACTTCATTTACTAACTCACTTCCATCTCATGCTTCCAATTTACGATCAACTCTCAAGAACAGATTATTAAACCCAACAACACACACAGCAGTCCAGAGCAACATCTCGAGCCCAACAACACTCTGCCCTTAGTACATTCAGATCACTGCTTGCAGTCAGTTGTACCAAAGCAATCACACAAACATTATATATATATATATATGGCGGCACGGTGGCTTAGTGGTTAGCATGTTCTCCTCTCAGCACTAAGGATTCCTGGTTCGAATCCACATCTGGGTGGAGTTTCTATGTTCTCCCCGTGTCCGTGTGGGTTTCCTCAGGGTTCTCCGGTTTCCTCCAACAGTTCAAAAACAAAACATGGATTAAGGTCAACTGAGTTCTCCAAATTGCACCATATAGAGTGTGTATGTGTGAGTGAGTGTGTGCCCAGCGATAGGTTGGCACCCTGTCCTGGGGTGTCTGCCCAGCGCCTGAAACGTTCTCCCCTGGATGGGCATGGGGAACATATATATATATATATATATATATATATATATATATATATATATATATATATAAAAATACAGTCCAAAAACATGGATCAAGGTCAACTGAATTCTCCAAATTGCCCCATATAGAGTGTATTGGTGTGTGAGTCTGAGTGAGTGTGTGTCCAGCGATAGATTGGCGCCCTGTCCTGGGTGTATCTGCCCAGCACCTGAAACGTTCTCCCCTTGATGGGCATGCAACCCTAGTAGAGGATAAAGCGGAAGATAATGAATGGATGGATGGGTTTGCAGTCTCATGGTTGGGTCCGGTATTGCCCACACTATCCGCCATGCCATGCATGGTATGAAACAAGGATAAGGTAAATAACCTATGACCTCACTCTAATCAACCTCTCCTTTGTTTAATGTGTGTATCCTGAACTATATGAGTTCTAGAAAGTCCTCAGATCCAGGAATCATACCTCGTGTTTTGTAGTTTTTTTTCCCCCCCTCATGCTTATTTAATAACGAGGTTGTACTTTTTGTTTTATATCAGTAACCCGTTCACGTTCAGTCCATGCTGCAGGACCCTGGACGCTTCTGAATGTGACATGTTTGCCCCTGACCTGCTGTCCTACAATCTGTTCCTCTCATGAGAGGGCGGCTGAAATGAGACTGCAATTGCAAATTATTTTCCTGTAAACAATTTTCTTTTCTTTTCAATGCGCTTTAGATCTTATTGAAGTTACGGTTTCAATGTTTAATTCTGCAAAGAACCTGAGGTCATGTTGAGCTGCCTAAATATATAATGCTTATATTACAGGCCAGATATGGCTCCGGGGAGCAGCTCATCGGCTGTTTATCCCTGGATAATTTGGTCTTATTGATCTTTATTCTTAGAAAATGCGATGTGTAGCTCAGATTGCCCGGATATAGTATTACACCGTGAGGGTGGTCGAACGGTGGGTTCGAACTAAAGCACACTGAGGTGAAAATAGACAGGTCTACAATGGTGGAGCTAGTTACAAACAACTATTTTCTTGGTGGTTCCCCATGTCCATCCACGTTTTGGGAGAACGTTTTGGGTGCTGGACAGATACTCCCATGACAGGGTGCCAATCCATCGCTGGACACACACTCACACAGACACACTTTATGGGACAATTTAGATTCACCATAAATCCATGTTTTTGGACTGTGGGAGGAAACCGGAGAACCTGGAGGAATTCCACGTGGACACGGGGAGAACATGGAAACTCCACCCAGATCTGGATTCGAAACTGAATCCCCTGCGCTGAGAGTTGAATATGCTAACCCCAAAATAAATCAGTAAATGTGAAACACTTGCTGTTCATCATCATCTTCATCATCATTATATTAACTAGGGTTGTGGTTCCCCGTGCTAATCCAGAAGAGAACATTTCAGTTGCTGGGCAGATACACCCAGGACAGGACACCAATTTATCACTGGGCACACACTCACTCAAATAAACACACACAAACATATACTCATTCATTCATTATCTCGCGCTTTATCCTCTATTAGGGTCGCGGTGGGATTCCCCATGCCCATCCAGGGGAGAACGTCTTGGGCGCTGGGCAGATAGACCCAGGACAGGGCGCCAATCCATCGCTGGGCACACACTCACTCACACAGACACACTCTATATGGGACAATTTTTTGAGAAGTCAATTGACTTGATCCATGTTTTTGGACTGTGGGAGGAAACCGGAGAACCCGGAGGAAACCCACAAACATATACTATATGGGGCAATTTAGATTCATTGTAAGCCATGTTTTTTAACTGTGGGAGGAAACTGCAGAAACCGTTGGAAACCCACACGGATACCGGGAGAACATGGAAACTCCATCCAGATCGAGATTTGAATGATCTGAATGCCCAGGACAAAGTGAATGTGCTCAGCACTAATCCATCCATTATCTTCCTCTTAATCCTCTACTAGGGTCGCGGGGGGGGGGGGGGTTCCCTATGCCGATCCTAGAGAGAACCTTTCGGGTGCTGGACAGATACACCCAGGACAGGGCACCAATTTATCACTGCGCACACACACTCACTCGATATGGGGCAATTTAGAGCATTCAATTCACCTTGAATCCATGTTTTCGGACTGTGGGAGGAAACCGGAGAACCCGGAGCAAGCCCACGTGGACACAAAGAGAACATGGAGACTCCACCCAGATTGGAATTCGATCCTGGATGCCGAGCACTGAGAGGAGAAGATGCTAAACACTAAGCCACCGTGACTCCCCACAGATAAATCAGTAAAACACTTGCTGTTATTTGTATGTAAATAAATAAAACAACTGGTGTTCGGGTCCAAATATTCTAATGATGACGTTAGTCTTTACACCCCAGTGGTACTTTTTAACCCCACGCTGGCTGGATAGTAAGATAGTGGGGTTGAAACAGCTGTATTTTGTACAGTTATAGTGACTGAAATGCTGGTGGTGGATGTCTGACCTGAAGGATGGTAATAATTTTCCCTCTCTCTCTGGGTGGGGTGGAGGTTAAACGTGGTCGGTCATGCTTTCCTGTCCGGTCTGCCCACCATTGGTGGAGGTGCATTCCCAAGCCTGGAACACGGGACGTTCTCAGACAGTCCAGTGTTTGCAAAATTACTCACTAAAGTGGGAAAAATTACCACTGCTCTGGGTATCTGTCACAAATACTGCATTCCTCAAGGGTTCAGCTGGGTTTAACAGACTCGTGTGGTGGACTACACACCATAAACACGCAGAAAGTCCTATTTTATGTCTGTTAAACAAACACGGTTATTGGCTACTGCGACTTGACAGATGTTGCTTTCACAGGAAACAGCAATCGCTTAAGAATTAAAGCTTTGTGCTTCAGAAATGCATTCATGTAACACGGAGCTATTTCAGGAAGACCCTGGATTTACAGCAGCTACATGAACAATGAGTCAGGTTTGATGATACTACGGGCAGCACTTAGTTGTTAGCATGTTCTCCTCTCAGTGCTGGAGATCCAGGTTCGAATCCCGATCTGGGTGGAGTTTCCATGTTCTCCCTGTGTCCACATGGGTTTCCTCTTGGTCCTCCACTTTTCTCTCATAATCCAAAAACATGAATTTAAGGGGAATTGACTCTGAATTGGCAGCATGGTGGCTTAGTGGTTAGCACGTTCTGCTCTCAGCACTAGGGATTCCTGGTCCTGGGTGGAGTTTCCATGTTCTCCCCTTGTCCGCAGTCCAAAAACATGGATCAAGGTCAATTGAATTCTCCAAATTGCCCCATATATAGTGCGTCTGTGTGAGTGTGTGCCCAGTGATAAGATTGGCGCCCTGGGCCTGGTGTATCTGCCCAGCCCCTGAAACGTTCTCCCCTGGATGGGCATGGGTAACCCCCCCACGACCCTAATAGAGGATAAATCAGAAGATAATCGATGGATCGAAATTTTGTTCAGTTAGTATGAGGGCGGCACAGTGGCTTAGTGGTTGGCATGTTCTCCTATCGGCTCTAGGGATTCCCGGTTTAAATCCTAATCTGGGTGGAGTTTCCATGTTCTCCCCGTGTCCATGTTTCCTCCGGGTTCCTCCCACAGTCCAAAAACATGGATCAAGTCGATTGAGTTCTCCAAATTGTCCCATATAGTGTGTGTGTGTGAGTGAGTGTATGCCCAGCAATAGATTGGTGCCCGGTCCTGGGTGTATCTGCCCAGCGCCCCAAACGTTCTCCCCTGGATGGGCATGGGGGACTCCCCCCCGCGACCCTAATAGAGGATAAAGCGGGAGATAATGAATGAATGAATGAATGTTAGTAAGAGTGAACTTGTTATGACTCTACAAAGACAAATTGGTTAATATTTGTATTTCAAGCTTGGCTTACTTCTAATATAAAAATGGTCTGGGTCTATCGACCCAGTGCCCGAAACGTTCTCCCCTGGATGGACATAGAGACATGGATACAAGTTAAGTATTTAAACCACGACATCCCACAACATTAGAATTCTATCCCTCGTGTTATTTACCTATTAGACATATGGGACGTCCAGTATGTCTCCAGATCGCAGCCAACATGTGAACGTCACTGAGGTGCAGGAGACACATATATAGATACAAACATGGCCAAGCTGCTTTGTAACACACAGTGTGTGAGTGTGTGTGAGAGAGAGAGAGATCTTTTAAACAGTAGGTTAAGGAAATGAGCCAATACCAATAACCTACAGCAGAGTCAACAGAACGTTCCACAGCATGGACCACAGATAACGTTATCAGCAAAGGAAATGAGCGAATGGGAACGAACATCATGCATTAAGGTTAAATAGGCATTTTAATTAAGCTCAGGTGTTTGTCCGGGCACACAGACAAATGCATGAATTATACAGTACACAATGCTCTGGAGAAGAGACAGGAAGGACATTTATCAATCACATCAAGCTGATGGATGGGATGAGTTAGGGTTTGAAGGTTCGGCTGGCATGAAATGAAGTTCATACAAAGTCAGAAGGGCGTTAAGGAGAACGTGGGTACAGCACAGAAGGTTATTTACCAGAAGCTTTTATTCAAAGCCACTTACAAAGATTCCAACTTGAGAGTTTGATAGATAGTTAACTTGGGCAGTCATGGGCTTATGGTTAAGGAACCAGCCTTGTGACCTAAAAGTCCCCGGTTCGATTCCCAATCCCACCAAGAACAATGGCTAAAGTGCCCTTGGGTAAGGCACCTAATCCCAAATGCTCCTCTGCACCGTATTCAAGAAAACCCACCACTCCGGGCACGTGTTTTTATTAGCTCTATCTACTTTTCTTGGCCACGTGGCTTAGTGGTTAGCAGGTTCTCTCAGCTTTAGGGATTCCCGGTTCGAATCCTAATCTGGGTGCAGTTTCCATGTTCTCCCCGTGTCCGCATGTGTTTGCTCCGGGTTTTCCGGTTTCCTCCCACTGTCCAAAAACATGGATCAAGGTCAGTTGAATTCTCCAAATTGCCCCATATAGAGTGCGTTTGTGTGAGTGAGTGTGTGCGCAGTTATAGATTGGTGGCCTGTCCTGGGTGTATCTGCCCAGCTCCCGAAACGTTCTCCTCTGGATGGGCATGGGGAACCCCCCACGACCCTAATAGAGGATAAAGCAGAAGATAATGGATGGATGCTTTTCTTGGTTGTTTTCCTTTTGAGGTGTGGCCGGTTTCCTGGAGCTGTAGTCAGACCTTCATCCATGGCTCTGCCGAAGCACTGCGGCTACGACGATTGCTGGATGGAACCTGGATATTAATTGGACAGGCGGTCCTGCAGGACCCTCTTAATGGACTTACATATATTTTCCCAGTTGTTAGAGTTTTTCAATTTGTTAAATAGTCACATGATCATCACACAATCTGTACATTAGTGTCCTACACTGTTGATGCTGACGGCCACTCAAGGAGGATGAGTCCCCCACTGAGCCTTGGTCCTCACAAGGTTTTGTCTTTAAAATATCAACATAACGGAGTTTTTTTTCTTGCCACTGTCTCTTCAGCTTGCTCTTTAGGGGTTTAAAGGTTTTTAGAACTGTGAAGCTGCTTTGTGACAATCTACTATTGTAAAAAGTGCTATATAAATAAATTACTTGAACATGTACTCACTTCACCAGTGTGTGTACATATGTGTGTGTTTCAGGTTGGGTTAAATGTGGAGGACAAATTCCTCTGTGTGCAAGTACAGTTGGCAAATAAATCACTTTATCACTTATTGCTTTGTTGGGGTCAGAACACAGGGTCAGCCCTGATATAGCACCTCCACCACCTATGAGAGCTAAGGGTCTTGTTTAAGGACCCATTGGCGACTTTAGTGGACCTGAGATTTGAACCCCCAACCTTCAGATTGATATCCCAAAATCCTGACCACAACATTTACGCCTCTAAAACAGTTTCATGACAGTGGAGGGGAATGAGGACCGGAGACGGCATGACGTGCATGTAGACATGCCGTGTGCCCACCAGTCCTTGAACCTCCGCTATGACCGTTTAATGACGTGCATGTCTCGTCGTCATCAGTGAAACATACGCATGGCCAAAAATAGTTGACCTGACCCCCAGCCTACAATCATCAGACTGCTCTAAAACAGTGCTTACAGATAATCTCTCTTTCAGATTAGGAGTAATCTGATTGCACCGGCATACATATTATTGCTCTGTGTGTTATGTAAGTGGGTTAAGGAGGGGGTGGGTGGGTGAGGGGACACGGATGGTGAGATGATTGGTCGGTGGTGGATTATTGTAGATAATTACGAGGTGAAAAGATGCATGCTGGGAGGAGCACGGTGCAACTGAGTGTGGTCTGTAATAATGTAACGTTGTAATCTGATGTAATTCCAACCATTGTCCTAATCTGTATTACAAATGATTGGCGTCTGGATTTTGGCCAATAATGATCAAGTTGGCAGCATTTTAATCACTACACCACCATGCCGCTAGAGGCAATTCAGATAGGGGCAAATTAGAGCAGCCAATGTACCTTGAATCCATTGTTTTTGGACTGTGGGAGGTAACCGGAGAACCCGGAGGAAACCCATATTGACATGGTGGGAGAACCCCACGTGGGGAAACTGCACCCAGATTAGATTGGGATTCGAACATGGATCCCAAGCGCTGAGAGGAGAACGTGCTAAGCACTATGCCAGTGTGCCATATGAGTTTCCATGTTCTCCCCGTGTCCGCGTGGGTTTCCTCCGGGTTCTCCGGTTTCCTCCCACCGTCCAAAAGCATGGCTCAAGGTCAATTGAATTCTCCAAATTGCCCCATATAGAGTGTGTGTGAGTGAGTGTGTGCCCAGTGATAGATTGGTGTCCTGACCTGAGTGTATCTGTCCAGACCTAATAGAGGATGAAGAGGAAGATAATGGATGGATGGATAAATAAACAAAGAAATAGACACAACCTTTAAATGAAAGACTAAAATCGACTTTGGCAGATTCCATGACACACCCCTCCCTTAAGCCTGCTCTAAATTACGCAGGATGAACAAGCTTGGATTACACATCCGATCCCATTTAATAAAATATGGAGAACCTGCGTGCTCACACGTGAATGCCCCATTCACGATGTCAGCATGGCACCCGACAAACAGCTCCACGGCACAAGACAGCCACGCGAGATGCTCGATCCCATTAAAGTGACCTCGCTGTTGCAACACATTAAATCCACCTTCTCATTCTACATAAAGCTTAGCTAAGTAAACCGGTGTGGCCGTTTTCCTGGAGGTATAGTGAGATCTTCATCCATGGATCTGCCAAAGCACTGCGGCTGCGACGAATACTGAATGGAACATGGATATTAAGTGGACTGGCGGTCCTGCAGGACCCCCTTCATGGACTTAGTTTTCCATTTGTTAGAGTTAGAATAGAATAGAATTTAATAGAATGACTTTATTGTCATTGCTCATTATAAACAACGAAATGCAGGTTGCATCCATCCAGAAGTGCTTTAGCAGATATATATATATATATATATATATATATATATATATATATATATATATATATATAAATTCATTCATTCATTCATTCATTATCTCCCGCTTATCCTCTATTAGGGTCGCGGTGGGGTTCCCCATGCCCATCCAGGGGAGAACGTCTCGGGCGCTGGGCAGATAGACCCAGGACAGGGCGCCAATCCATCGCTGGGCACACACTCACTCACACAGACACACTCTAAACGGGGCAATTTTTGAGAATTCAATTAACTTGATCCATGTTTTTGGACTGTGGGAGGAAACCGGAGGACCCGGAGGAAACCCACGCAGACACGGGGAGAACATGGAAACTCCACCCAGATGGGGATTCGAACCGGGAATCCCTAGCGCTGAGAGGCGAACGTGCTAACCACTAAGCCACCGTGCCGCCCCTATATATATATATATATATATATATATATATATATATATATATATATATATATATATATATATATATTCTCCCCGTGTCGGCATGGGTTTCCTCCGGGTTCTTCGGTTTCCTCCCACAGTCCAAAAACATGGATCAAGTCAATTGAATGCCCCATATAGAGTGTGTCTGTGTGAGATAGTGTGTGCCCAGNCCAATGTCGTCATTTTCTGGGCCACTATCGGAGTCCGTAGGGTGTGAGTTACCTCTCACACACTCTGATGTCAGCGTTGAAAGGATTAGTGGAGTCCTAATGTTGCCCATCTGCTGGACGGACGGGCCGGGCCGGGCCGGGCTGAGCCGTCCCTCTGCTCATCTCCCAGTGCGGGCTGCCAGCCGTGCTGTTCATTATTTATTTATTTGCCCTCCTCGAATCACATTTAACAAATGAGACGACAACCGCGGCCGACGCTCAATCTCAGGAAACAACATGTCCGGGCTTGTTTTTCAATCTGACTTCAGTATGAAGTCATTTGAATTCATCGGACATGTCTAAACAGATCGAGTGTTTCTGATTAACGCATCGAGGAATGATATTAACCATTTATTTATTCATTCATCATTATCTTCCGCTTAATCCCCATGCCCATCCAGAGGAGAACATTTTGGACGCTGGCAAGATACATCCAGGACAGGGCGCCAATCTATCACTAGGCACACACACACACACACACACACACACACACACTACACTGTTTTCCAAATTATTATGCAAATAATATTTTCTCAGATTTTCCAAAATTACCCACCATATTTTCCGGACCATAAGGCGCACCGTATTATAAGGCGCAGTCTGAATTGCGGGGTCTATTTCTGTATTTGACCCACGTATAAGGCGCACCGTACTATAAGGAGCAGTCTGAATTACGGACTCTATTTCTGTACGGTACTTATTCTGTACGGCACCGTATTATAAGGCACTTGCTAAAACATACGATCTACAAGAAAAGTAAAGGATGCAAAACAGTGATTTATAATTGAAGTTTATTCCACTTCTTGACAAAACACACATTATTTTTAATCCCTCTTCTCCCACAAATCCATCAAAGTCCTGAATTAAAAAGCTGTTTCACTATCGAGCACTCCGGGTTCCCCCTCATCAATGTCTGAGTCCGTCTCGTCACCAGGCGGCTGTTCAGCAATGACGCCGGCTTTAGTGAAAGCTCGGACGACGGTCACAGCAGAAACCTCAGCCCTGACATCCACAATCCATTCACAGACGGTGGTGTATCTCACCCGCTGCTGCCTCTGAGTTTTAGTAAACGTGTGTTCACCGTCTATCATCCATCGCTCCCACGCCGCCCGCAACTTTACCTTAAACGCCCTGTTTACACCAATGTCCAGCAGTCGGAGTTCTTAATTTAATCCTCCCGGAATGACGGCGAGCTCCGAATTCATTTTCTTTACTCGGCTTTTCTGTGAGATGAGCGCGCATGTAGTCACTGATCAGCAGGGCGGCGATGTGTGGAAAAAACCACCCGGTCACACAACAATACTTTTATAGATTTTGGAACTCAGTACACGTATAACGCGCACCGGATTATAAAGCGCACGTCCGATTTCTGGGAAAAGTTTAGGCTTTTATGTGCGCCTTATAGTCCGGAAAATACGGTATATGAATTTCCGTAATTGTAATTTTCCAGTCATCAACCATTAGAGTACAATTGAAAGGTTTTAGAACAAACTGCCAATGATAACATCCATCCATTATCTTCCGCTTTATTCTATATTAGGGTTCTCCATGGGGGGGGGGGGGGTGTTCTCCATGCCCATCCAGGGGAGAATGTTTCGGGCACTGGGCAGATAGACCCAGGACAGGACGCCAATCTATCACTGGGCACACACTCACTCACACATACACTATACTATATGGGGCAATTTGGAGAACCCAATTGACTTGATCCATGTTTTTGGACTGTGGGAGGAAACCGGAGAACCCGGAGGAAACCCACGCGGACACGGGGAGAACATGGAAACTCCACCCAGATGAGGATTCATACCTTCACTCAAAGGAGAACATGCTAACTGGTGGTGGTCAGTAACATTAACTGGAGTACTGTAGGAGTACTCAGATCAACTATTTAAATACTGTGGCTGAAATGCCCTTGATCAAGGTACCTAACCCCAGTTGCCCCCTGGGCCTCATGTACTGGGCTGCCCACCGCTCCAGACAGTAAATCTAACCAGAATGGATTGATTTCATAATTAAACCAAACTGTAGGTGTATATCCATGTCTTTTTCTTAGAAAAATATATAGATATACAGACACACACACAGTACAGTCAAAAGTTTGGACACGCCCCCTTCTTGCTCTATTCTCTATTTTCTCCACTTATCATACAGATGGACTTTGTAGTTCTACAATTACAGACTGTAGTTCATCTGTGTTCTTGTTGTTGTTAGTCCCCTGTTGGGGTCTCTGTTCTCTATTGGTCAGGAGCATCACAGAACAGGTGTAGTTTGGGTGGTGGATTGTTTATTGTTAGTTCTGCAGTGACACTGATGTGGTGAGGGGGTTTTAGTGCAGCAGTGCTGCTGGAGTTTCATTTAAACACCTCAGTGACACTGCTGGGATAGAAATAATGACCCACCAAATAACCCCTGCTCTGTGGGGGTTCTATTGGGGTTCTGAGCATTAGAACAGAGTAAAGGGGATGTACACACAGACACTCTCTCCCTCACACACACACACACTCTCCCTCACACACACTCTCTCTCTCTCTCTCACACACAGACACACTCTCTCTCTCTCACACACACAGAAACACTCTCTCTCGCTCACACACACATACTCTCTCTCTCTCACACACACACACACACACTCTCTCTCTCTCTCTCTCTCTCTCTCTCTCTCTCTCTCTCTCTCTCTCTCTACCACACACATGAACACTTATGTTCGCTCCTATTTAACATTTACAATGTTTGTGTAACTGTTTATTGTTATTTTGCTTCTTTATATCTCCACACGTCTTGCTGTATCCTTGTCTGACCGTGTTAGGTGAGAATGTGCTATACAGTGTGAGGGGGAAGAGAAAGAGAGAGAGGAGAGGTGTGCGAGAGATCAGGTGTGAACAGATCACGCAGTAACCACTTGAGAAGAAGTGCAATCAGATGAAAATAATCCAGCTCCAGCTTCTCCAGGATTTCATTCTGTAAGCCTCTGTGCACCTTTTCATTACGAATTATATTCAGACAGTTCAGTAAATAATATAATCACCTATTTATATTATGTTCTGCTCACAAGTTTACATTTTGGAAAGCAGATGCAATGATAAACACTGTGCTGTTAAACACAAAAGTGCATAAATCTGATTGGCTGAGCCGTTTGTTCAGACGTGATATTGACAATAACACAATAATACACTCTTTTACTTCAAAGCCTGAACAAACCTTTTTCATCCATTATCTTCCGCTTTATTCTCTATTATGGTCGCGGTGGGGTTCCCCATGCCCATCCAGAGGAGAACGTTGGGCAGATACACCCAGGACAGGACGCCAATCTATCACCTGGCACACACTCACTCACACAAACACACACTATATGGGGCAATTTAAAAATTGACTTGATCTATGTTTTTGGACTGTGGGAGGAAACCAGAGAACCCGGAGGAAACCCACGNACCACTGCTGGAGTGATGAGGGTTAAGAGCCTTGCTCAGATACCTGCATCTTTGTGGAACCCAGGGATTAAACCCCCGATCTTTAGATCGACAGCCCAAGACTCTGACCGCTGAGATTCCACACGCAGACTGCATTAAGTTTATGTCCGTCTCTGCAGCGAGCAGCAAACTGATTGCTTTTTTAAAATGCTTGTTATGGTTTCTTTTCCCTTTTTTCGTTCCCTCGTGTACACACAGACACACACACATACACACACACACACACAGAAATACACACACTACTTGACAGAGCGCCCTTGTGTTTTACCCAGTGGAGGAGTGTGTAAGGTGGCTGCAGGAGATTGGGGCAGAAATAAATTGCCTCCATGTCTTGCTCGTCTCTTGGGTTTAGCACATGATACCCTGAGCTGTGAAAGTAGGGTATGTAGAGGGTCAGCTAGTTTCAGGGAGAAGGACAAAAAAGGGAGAGAGAGAGAGAGAGATATGAAAGAGAGAGAGAGACTATGACAGTTCGAGAGATAGAGACAACCCTGAAGATACAGCAAAAAAGTGTTTATATATATGTATGTATGTGTGTGTGTGTGTGTGTGTGTGTGTATATATATATATATATATATGTGTGTGTGTGTGTGTGTGTGTATGTATGTATGTATGTATGTATGTGTGTGTATATATATATATATATATATATATATATATATATATATATATATATATATATATACACACACACACACACACACACGTGGCACCATGGTGTAGTGGTTAGCACATTTGCTTCTCAGCACTGGGAATCAAGGTTCGAATCCCAGTCTGCGTTGAGTTTCCATGTTCTCCCCGTGTCCACATGGGTTTTCTCCAGGTTCTCCGGTTTCCTCCCACAGTCCAAAAACACGGATTCAAGGTAAATTGAATGCTCTCAATTGCCCCATATACAGTGTGTTTGTGTGCGTGCCCAGCGCCCTGTCCTGGGTGCATCTGCCCAGCGCCCAAAACGTTGTCCTCTGGATGGGCATTAGAAACCACCCCCCACCCCAACACCCACTCATCACCACTGCAACCGTAGTAGAGGATTAATTGGAAGATAATGAATGAGTGAATAATTCATTCATTCATTATCTCCCGCTTATCCTCTACAAGGGTCGCGATGGGGCTCCCCATGCCCATCCAGGGGAGAACGTCCCGGGCGCCGGGCAGACAGACCCAGGACAGGGCGCCAATCCATCGCTGGGCACACACTCACTCACACAGACACACTCTATATGGGGCAATTTTGAGAATTCAATTAACTTAATCCATGTTTTTGGACTGTGGGAGGAAACCGGAGAACCTGGAGGAAACCCACGCAGACACGGGGAGAACATGAAAACTCCACCCAGATGGGGATTCGAACCGGGAATCCCTAGTGCTGAGAGGCGAACGTGCTAACCACTAAGCCACCGTGCCGCCCTGAGTGAATAATTATTTTATAATATGTACGGTATATACTTTTTTTTGTGTAGCTTCTATATTTCTATTGGGAATTCTCCCGAAGGAATCAATAAAGTCTTATTCTAACCCCACCCTAAAAACAGATACGTAAACAGGGGGCGACGTTGAACAGGACACGGTTTTAAAGAGATGACAGAAAGTGGGAGACGCCCGTTTTTAACCAATTTCCCCCAGAACACAGACAGCAGTTCATTACAGCTTTACGCATCAGTGACTGTAAAATACAGCGTGTTTAATAAAGTCATAAAAATCCAAAATAAAATGAGCGTTAAACATCCCAGGCTGCTAAAACTGCAGGTGCGCATTCATGTAAAACCTCGCATTCCAGCCACAGACCACACATCAGGGAGGGTTATAAATCACCGCTGACAGAATGAGACTAATAATTGCTCACCTGCTCTGCCTCCATCACGTCATGGCTTTTTTAAATTTATTTATTTTTTTAACAGGAGGGGAAAAAAACCTGTGCCATACATCCAGATCCTGCCTTCCAGAAGCTCTGGCATTAGAGAACACACCCTGCGGCGCTTTTAAAAAACCCAAACAGCATGGGACGACTCTGATGCAGCTATTACCTTAATTACACAGGCCATGTTCCATAATGCTGATGAGCGAGCCCGTACATCTAGAACGTGATTCTAAAAGCTTTGTGATACTGTTCAATCTGTTTCTTTACTTTATTCTGTGCAGTACAAGTCAGGACCACAGTCTACTAATCTGATTTACACTGAAGGTCGATTTTATTCATTCATACAGACCACAGGGGTCAAACTCGAGGCCCGCGGGTCATATCCGCCCGTACAACAGCTATACCCGGCCCACAGGATCATTTAACATTGATATATGTGTGTGTGTGTGTGTGTGTAAGGGCAGCACAGTGGCTTAGTGGTTAGTATGTTCTCCTCTCAGCACTAGGGATTCCCGGTTTCAATCCCAATCTGGGTGTTTCCATGTTCTTCCCGCGTCCGTGTGGGTTTCCTCCGGGTTCCTCCCACAGTCCAAAAACATGAATCAAGGTCAGTTGAATTCTGCAAATTGCCCCATATAGAGTGTGTTTGTGTGTGTGTGAGTGAATGTATGCCCAGTAATAGATTGGCGCCCTGTCCTGGGTGTATCTGCCCAGCGTCCGAGATGTTCTTCCCTGGATGGGCATGGGGAACCCCCCCGCGACCCTAATAGAGGATAAAGTGGAAGATTATGGAGACGGAGACAGACACACACACAACCACACCCACACGCAGCCACATCCACACACACACACACACTGCCCCCCCTCACACACACACACATACATATATATATATATATATATATATATATATATTTTTTTTTACATTATACATTACATACAATACATTCTTTTCTTTTAAAGCTTGCTCTTAATATCAGTAAGTTCTCTCACACAACTTTAGCACTTTTATCTTTTTATCTTAAAAATGATCAGTTATTATAATATCAGATATGTAAGTCCCTAAATATTGAAACTGATTTTGGTCTTTAACGTCCTGAGGTGGTCCGGCCTTCTGATAAGAAAACCATTCACATCAATCAAAAGTGGACAAGCCATGGTGCTTTGAACAGGCAGATGTTACGACGTCACCAGCATTCACACATCCATGAACCCACGATGATGCCCACAATCCCAAACTCATGCGTACACAACTGCTGGATCACAACCCCCCGGTGTTCCATACCATCAGGCGTCATCCAAGCCCAGCACCTTACCAATAAGCCACCGCAGCATGCTGTCAACACGTTTACTTAGCGATGCTGAGATCCATTACTTGATGCAGGGTTTACAGACAGGGTCTTCAGTCTCTTCCACAAAGCCGCCGTTTAACTGTCCTCACATCATCGACTGAAGCTCAGCATTGTTCCGGCCGTGTCACATAA